>OY284469.1:53463119-53691319 GCA_958336335.1 Dilophus febrilis | reverse complement strand
TATCAATTGAAATTGTTGATGATGATGGTGGTGTAGTTGATGTTGATGTATTTGTTGTTGTGGTTGTTGTTGTTGTTGTTGTTGAATTACCAGCACCGCTATTGATAATATTATTAAATGGTGGTTCTGTTGATTTACGATCTAATAAATCGGCTAACATTTTATTTGATGATACAACTGGTGATGATGATAATGATGATGTTGTTTTAACTAATAAATCATCCGGATTTAATCCGTTACAATTTAATATTAAATTGGTGCCATCCAATGCATCTATTAATTCCATTTTTGGAATAATAATTTCATCTTCATTTGTTTCCATTTTAACTGCAACCATAATATTTGATGATGGTATTGTCGTAGATAAAGGATGCTGTTGTAATTGCAATTGTTGTTGTTGTTGCTGCGGTTGTTGTTGAACATTAAATGGTATTAATGGAGGCAATACAGTTTGAGATGTTGTTGTTGTTGATGGAATTGTCATTTGTTGCTGTTTATTTACGGTTGATGGAAATTGTAATGTTTTCGTTAGATTTTGATGATGTTGTTGTGATGATGAAACGGTTATTACGGGAATATTTCCTGTTGACATCATTGATGCGGCGTTGCTGATGTTGCTGGTACTGTTGTTAATGCTACTACTAGAACTACTAGTAACTACTAATAATTGCTGCTGCTGCTGCTGTTGTGCAATTTCTTTTTGTTTTTGTAAATGTTGTCGTTGAGCAACCTAAATTAATATTGATTATTATTAATCAAAAATAGTTTTGTTTTTAGGCAATTTTTATTAATAAATTTTAGGTCACACACACGCAAAAACATATTTATTTTTTTTTTTAGTTATAAAACCCCATTTAAAATCAAAGTCAAATGGATTTTTCATTACTTTAATTTGTGCAAAAAAATATTTAGTAAACGTGCAGTTAAAAAATTGAATGGAATAATTTCTGTATTATTAATTTATTGATTAAAAACTTCTGTATGATGATTAAAATACTGTCGTATTGATAATTGGATTAATATCGAAAAAAAAACCAACGACATGCGAATTAATTAATTAGAAAAAAACACTATTCAAAGCAAATGCAAAAACGTTTTTTTGTTTATTTTTAACTTTTGTTATGTTAATTGTTTTTTTTTTTTTATTTTAATAAAATACCTTTTTGTAAATTCAACAAATTTTTTATTCAAAATGTAATTTTCGATTTTTTTTTTTAATTTACAAAAAAAAAATTAAATTTGAAATGCTGATGATTTGATGAATATTTGTAATGATCTGTGTGTGGCATGGAAATGGAATGAATGGAAATCGATAGATAGATGATTGATTGGTGGTGAATAAAATCGATAAAAACTTAAAAGAGTCATAATTCTGAAATAGGTGGCCGTTTCAGGAAAGTCTTTGAAATCAGGAAAGTCTTTGAAATAGTGAGATAATCTTCAATGTATTATAGATACCGATCGATAAAGTTTACAAACGGTAGTTGATTAATTAGCTTACAAAAGAAATCTCCTAAATAAATTGTTTGTTGGTAAAACATTTTCCATTAAAAAATATATAATAAGAATCATGGAATTCTGGGAAAATTTTCAATTCTGAATCAGTTCGTCCAAGGAACAACCCTGGCCGCCTTCAATTTTCACACAGAGATCATTTAACTGGATAACATTCTGAAATCGATTGGTTCAATGATTTTTGAAGAATTCGCAGTCAGAATTTGATTAGGAAAAAATTTCAATATAAAATACATTAAAAATCGTGAAAATTCAGTGGAAAATCTCAATTCTGATCAAGTCCGTCCAAGGAAACCCCATCCAATATTCAACAGAGATCATTTATAATGCATTATAAATACCGTGAAACATTTTCAAAAGGATTGGTCAATGAATTTTGAAAATATCGCAGTCAGAAATTTATTTGGACAAAATTTCCATATAAAATACATTAAAAATCGTGAAAATTCAGTGGAAAATCTCAATTCTGAACAAGTCCGTCTAAGGAAACCCCATCCAATATTCAACAGACGTCATCTAGAATACATTATAAATATCTGGTAACAATTTGATAACGATTGGTTAAAGAATTTTCAAGAAATCGCTGTCAGAAATTGATTTTTGCAACATTTTCCATATAAATTGTGATATTTTTGGAAAATTCTACATGCTGAGAAGTCCGTCTTAGGAAATCCTATGAAATATTCTACAGAAATCATTTAAAATGCATTATTAAATACCGGGACCAATTTTTAAAACAATACAGTTAAAGAATTTTCAATGAAATTCCATTCAGAAATCGGTTTGGTGACATTTTCCATATAAAAAAAACACCTGAAAATCTTGGAATATTCTCAATTCTGAACGAATTCAGGGAGAGCCCCATAAAATATTCTACAGAGATCACCTTTTTAATCTATATCTCATCAATTTTTTAGATATAAATTGTCGATTGTCACTTCTTCTACTACTATTCATTATTATTATTATTATTATTATTATTATTAATAAAAAAACAAAAAACTAAACAAAAAAGTGTTACCTGCTGATGCACATTAATAATTGACGTATTACTACTACTTTGCATTGATGCAGCCGAATTAACAATTGTATTATTTGTTTCGATTGCAGTTACCTTATTTGCTAAAAGACTTTTGATAAGCGATGATGGTGTTTGTTGTACAGATGTTGATGTTATCACTCCAGTTTGTTGTAATTGCATTTGAGGTTGCTGCTGTTGTGGTTGTTGTCCAGCTAATGTTATTTGTGCATTTGATGATTTACCAATAATTGTTGCCGTTACACTACCAACATTTATTTGGTTCATTATTTGTTGTTGTTGTTGTTGAGTTCTATTCGATTGAGTGGTTGGCGTTACAACAATACGACTTTCACCACTTTGTGTTTGTACAATTTGTTGGGTATATGTTGTTTGTTGTTGACCATTTTTACCCGTTAATTGTGAAACTAATACTGAATTCGGTTGTTGTAGCTGTTGTTGTTGTTGTTGTTGTTGTGATGAAACAACAGTTGCAGTAATTGTTTGTTGTTGCTGCTGTTGCTGTTGTTGCTGTTGCTGTAATTGATTAGCCAATTGTTGTGATATTAATTGATTTTGAATCATTGTTGTTGTACAAGGTTGTTTAATTATCTGTGATTTTGGTTCTTTTTTAACACTAACAACAGGATCTGAAGCAACAACACCAGGATTTACATTTTGCTGTAAATTATTTAAATAAAAATTAGACAGAATTAGAAAAAGATCATACAGTATTATTAAATGTATTTTGTAAAAACTTACCATAACCGTACCCTTATGGAACAGTACCAATGGTTTTGATCGTATTCGAATACCTTCATAATAATTTGCCAATATATCAGTATATCGTTGACGAAGTTTCACTTGATTTGGACCAACCGTTGCACCGAATACCGAACGAACACAATGTGGAAAATGCATAGCTGTAACGACAGCGGGTCGACCGGCTCTTGTACTGGCCGTCACAAACATTTTATATAAATCCGTTTGTTCAATGCGAGTGGTCATCGTCGATACCGCTTCAAATGTTGCACTTAACCATGCCAATGCAAATTGTTCATTTTCCTATAGCAAAAAAAAAAAATAATAAATAAATAAATCCAAGTTAAATAATGATGAAATATCCCGTAATAATCCCATTTTTTAATGTATATGGGAAATGAAAGAACTTGAGGGTTTTTTTTTGAAAATCCTGAAGATCCTTCAAACGAAAACAGTTTGGGTAAATAAACCATCCCCCCCCTTACCTGAATAATTTGTTGATTAGTAGTTGGATTTATTATTGTTGATGATGATGATGATGCTGTTCCAGTTATTGATGATGAAACCGATGATGTTATTAAATTATTATTATTATTAATTATATTCGATGATGTATTTGATTGTATTATAGATGATGATGATCCGGTCGTCTGTACCATTGATGATGTATTTGTAAAATTAATCATTTCATTTTTAATAATAACTTGTTGTTGTTGTGATTGTTGCTGTTGTTGCTGTTGCGGTTGTTGAATTTGAACAAATTGCGTTTGCAATTGACTTGTATGATTAATAACATTTGTATGACCTTTTTTTTGCTGTTGTTGCTGCTGTTGTTGTTGCTGTTTTAATGCAATTGATTGCTGTTGTTTTAATATTAATTGTTGCTGTTGATGATGTTGTTCTTGTTGAATATTATTTATTGGTTGTTGTTGTTGTTGTTGTTGATTGATAATTTTTTGTTCAGTATTTATTTTATTAATTACATTTACATTTAAATTTGTATTGGCGGTAGCGGTAACGTTGTTATTATTATTGTTACTGAATTGTTGTGGTTGATTTTTTATAATATTACTTGAAATAAAACTATTCAATTGAGCTTGATTCATAATCGGTGTTTGGCAAATCGTTGGATTTGTTGAAATCATTCCGGATTGCACCGTACCGGATGTTGTTGCCGATGATGTAATTTGAGATTGTGGTGGTGGTGGTGCGGCGGCTGCTGCGGCTGCTTGATGATTTGGTGATCCAGTAGGTAATTGTATTTGTTGTTGTGTTGGTGTACCTCCGCCTCCTGTCGCTATTGTAGCTGTTGACATCATTGTATATGTATTATTATTACCACCACCGATGAAACCTTGTTGATTTTGATTAATATTCGTTGCATTTGTTGTATTGACCATTGAACCGGCCGGTACAGTTTCAACTACTCTCATCAAAATACAACCATCAGGTCCATAACTTTGTGCCTAAACAAAAAAAAAACAGAATTATTAGAAAACAAATATTCCATTTAGTCACCAAAACAATAAGACACTCACCTCAACGGTCACCAATGAAACCAATGTATCGATAACGCCTTTAACTTGTCCAATTGCAATACATGATTTTTCACCCAATGCACTCAATGCATAAATACATTCTAATGTGTACAACAATAACATAATATCATTTAATGTTAAAAATAAACAAATTTGTTTGTAAATTTTCCGATTTAAACATTTATGTAAATAATCGTCATTCGATTCTTTTTGACACAATTTATACAAGATTTCCAGACAACTGATGATAACACCACGATCTTGACTTTCCAAACCATCGGATATGGTTGACAAAAGACATCTGGTGATCGTATCCGACGGATCCGTTAATTCCAATTCAGCCGCAACATTTCCCAACATATCCAATGCCATATGATGAACATTTGACCAACGGACATTCGAACACATTACCAAAAATCGTATAAATGTACGATTTCGTACCAATGTCATGAGGCTCTCCTCTTGAAACGATAAATTCCGTAATATCGATGCAATCTGATGAATTCGTTGGCCAATGTAATCGTGTGTACCCAAACCACGATTTAAATGTAAAAAATCCAATTGAAATAATTCTTGATATTCTTTTGTATGCATATTTAAACCATCATCGTATTGTTGTTGATCATCAACATCATCATTGTTATTATTATTATTATTATTATTATTACAATGATCATCATCAGCAGTAATAGTAGGGATGCCGGCATCATTTATATCTTTTTTATTATTATTATTATTATTAGCATCATCATTAAAATCATTTTGACGATTGGATTTGATAAATTTATGACGACCCCCACCACCAGCTACAAATGCCAACGGTCCTTTTCCCGGAAATCCATTATCAATCGACAATTGATTGTAATCGTCGAATGCCAATTCTAATATATCCGGTTTCGTATGTAAACAATCTGCCCAAAATGCATACAATGAATTATGTCGAATTTTTGAATAATATTCAACGAATATTTCACGCATTGATGCTGAAAACAATTAAAAAAAAATACACATAGTTATAATTCGGCTAGGGTACAATTCACATGAATAAATTTCAAATGTATCAAATATTTACTTACTGTGAGAAAAAACACCGGTGTGCGCCAACAGTGTATCCAATAGACGTGGACAATTTTCAATTTTAAATGTGTGTTTACTTTCGTTGGCCATCAACGTACAAACATTTATGGCAAAATCTTGTTCATTTGGTAACGGTGACATTAACGATAATAATAAACGTTCGTATTCACTGGATTTATACAAATCTGTACATAATTTATGGGTTGATCGTAAACCATCGGTAATGTTATGTTGTTGATAATTGTATTTTAATGGAACTTCCGTTAACACTTTATTATTCCATTTTTTATGACGATTATCATCGTCAACGTCATCCACCCGTTCAATATCTTCACCCAAAAAATGTACCTTTTCATAACGATCCAAATATCTCATATAAATTTGTTTTAATGCAACCGAAATATTCACACATTTTTCGGGTAAATTAAATTCCATCAGCAAGGAATCCCACTCATTTCTGTAATTTACCTTAAGGTAAATGACAAATGTTTTAATTATTATTATTATTATTAGAAACACAAAGACAACAAGAGAAAAGAAAAAAAATTACTTTTGTCCAACCACCACGTCCGCAAACCAATCCATAAAGTTTATGTAAATCAATATCGTATCCATTTATTCGTGGATAACGTGGTAAAGGAGTTCTAGGGGTAATAAATGTTACATTTTGTTATTTTTTGTTTTATTGTATTCATTAAACAATGTCTATTTGCATATTTACTTACCCTTTGGATTCATGAAAATGAAATAAATCCTTATAGAATGTTGTACGATTACGATCATCTATTATTAATTCCATGCTACGACCTTGATTATTTTTCTTGGCCGATTGCGGTTTCGTCGTCGTCGTTGTTGTTGTTGTTGTTACGGCGGCAGTTGTTGTTGTTGGTGTATTGATGGTGGCGGCATTTAATGATGATGTTGTTATTGTTGCTGCTACTACTGTTCCTTGTTGATTATGATTTTGAGATGAATCGTCATGAAAAGAATGATTCGAGGATGGTAAAAAATCCATTTGATTTGCGGTATTAGAAAACATGTTTTTTTTTTCACTTCACCAAAAAAAAAAACAATTTAAATAAAATTAATTTTTTGTTTTGAAAATACAAAATTCGTTAAATGAATACAATAATTAATATAATAAAAAAAAAGAATACAAAAATTAATATAATTAAATTAATACAATAATTAATATAATTAATAATAAAAAAAACACACAATTTTAAGCCATTTTTAATTTTTTTGCTATGTTGCTGAACTTATCTCGGCGGCGCTTTTTTTTTTTTATAAATGAAAAATTTTGTTTTTTTTTGTTTGATTTTGTTTTTTTTTGACGTCATAACAGAGAATGATGGCGTCGGCTAACAATATAAAAATATTTGGAGGGTGGTTGGATTCTAATACTATTTTTATTTTTTTTTAATATTGAGTGGATTTTAAAATGCTTTTGGAATATAAATGAATTTTTTGATTTTTTTTATGGAAATTATGGAAAAATAATAGGAAAACGAAAATAATTTCAATTTATAAATAGAAATTAAATTATAATTAAATTGAAATTATATTCAAAATACAGGAAAAATTAATAAAAAATTTTTCTATTAATACAAATAATATGAAAACTTTTATTCGTCTCTGTATATGCGAAAAAGCATCATATAAATTATCAATGATTTTCTTGATTTTAAGAATAATTCTTTAAAATCTATTCCCATTTAGCTGGTATTTACAAAATAAAACGATTATTTTGCATTTTAACTTTGAACCATTAAATAATAATTTTTCGTAAATTCCATTAAAACAAAAGTGAATTTTTTGAAATTAGAGTAAAAAATCTGTACTATTTTTACCATAGAGATGGAAATTTTAATATTATTTACATGAAAATCAGAAATAATAAGAAAATTTATTAAAAATTCTTAACCATTTTTAATTAATTTTAACTTATAATTCAAAATTTTAATTGATTTTTGACAGTTCGCAGATCCGAATTTAATCTCAGTTTAATATTTTTTAAAACAAAATCTAATCAATATCTAATATTCATTGTATAAAAGAATGTTTTTTGGAATTTAAAAACTGTACGATAACGAAAGATCTTTTATTTTTAACTGAAATTTTCATTAATAAATCTAAAGTATTATAAAATTTATTCAATTTTTCACAATGAATTCAAGAAATTTATAGCAATTTCTTAAATAAAAGATCAGAAATTGATTAAATTTTATAAATTTTATACAGAAAATTTAAAAATCCACTGAAAACTTAGTGAAAATATAACTTGGTAAGTCAAAATATTGTCTGATTTATTGTAATCATTTAAATAATTTCGATTCCTGAGAATTTCCTTCCGAATTTTTCTACAGCTTGGCTTATAGTTAAAAATGCTAAGACTTCGCAAAAATGATTATTTTGAGGAGGTTCAGGCCTAGGAAAATGCTGAGGCGGTTGGGGGGGATTCCCTTTTTTGAGAAGGAGACGAAAGCATACAAAAATTGTTTATAATTTATTTATTTGGCTTAATTTTTAATTTAATTTTTTATTAATTATTATGGAAACAAAACAAAAAAAAAAAAAACACTCATCAATAATCCCACTTTCATTTTGCCATCAAATACTATTTGTTCAAAGGGTAATATATTTATTGTACAAATGGCAACAGCAGCAGCATGCAGCAGCATCAGCGAGCACCGCGCAGTAGCAGAAGAGTAAGCACGGTGAAAATTGTAAAAAAATATGGTTTGTTTTTCGTTGTCGAATTTTTAATAATTTTATTTTTTTGTTTTTTGAAACGAAAAGTGTTTTTTAAATTAATTAATTATAATTATAATTAAAAAAAAATACATTTTTTTTTGGTACAGTGAAATTGTGTGCTTTTGTTTTACGTGTGTGTTTTGTTTTTCTTCTTATATTACATTTTTATTGTTTTTTTTTTATTATTAAACACGAATCACGTACGCAAAAAAAAAAATAAAATTGTAAAACGAAACGCACACGAATATAAAAATAAAAATAAAAATAATTTATCTCAGTGTGCGTGTGTTGTGTGTGAAGAAAAAAAAATGGAATTTTGTTTTTTTTATTTATTTTTTTGGTTCAGTTCAATAAATAAATTATTAAATTAATTAATTAAAAAAAATGATTAAAATTTTCTTGTGCATTTAAAGACGTAAAAACAGTTTTTTGTTATTTTCAGTATTAAAATAGAAAATATGTTAATTGAAAATATGTTCAGAAATAAAAAAACTACAAGATGTTATAAATTATCCCAATTGTCGTGTCATCACTACATCATCATCATCATCATCATAAAATATTTATTGTAAAAATAAGTGGATCTTTGCCAAAGTGTGTGTGTTTGTGTCTGGTTGTGTTTGGATGTTTTGTTTTTGTTTTTGTTTTCAAAACATTTTCGTCAATGATTTTCATTGCATATGTCCAGCAGTTAGCCAAAATCATCATCATCATCCATCAGTAGTAGACAATTATAAATAAAAACACATAAAATCAATTATAAAATCACCAAAATAATCTTAATAAAGCCAACAACAACAACAACAACAATCCAACAGACTGATGAAAAAATACAATGATGATGATGATGATGATGATGATTATAATAATAAAAACATTAAAAATACTTTTGTGACGTTTTTGTTTTTATTTTTATTTTTTTTTTTTGGGTTACTTTTTTTGTTTTTTATTATTAAACAAAAAAAAAACCAAAATTTTAATTATTTTCTATAAATAATTAATTATAAAACTAAAACAGAAAAGAAAAGTATATTTCTTTTTATATTTTCCATATGGATGGAAAATTTTTTTTTTTTTCTGTTGGTTTTTTCCTTTCTATATATAAATAAATAAATAAATAAAAAGATAAAAAGATTTGTGTGTGTGTGTGAATGCGTGTATGAGGCTCCCTGTGTATGTGTATGTGTGTGTATTCTAATTATTTTTGTTTTTGTTAAAAAGGAGTTCCGAAATTACCTTTTGCAAATAACAAATAAGGCATCATTAAAACATTAAAATATTGTACATCTGCATGAATAATAATCACTTTACAATTTAATTAAAAAGTGGTAAAAAAAACAACAAAAAAGTGCATAATTTCAAGTGGAATAATAAAGAAAAACCCCAACAACAATTCATATATGATTTTGATAATTTTGATGTATCAGTTATATTCGCCGTCGACGTGGTTTTTCTTTCACATATTTTTTTTCATTTGCGTAACTTAATTGATTTTATTCATTATCGTCGTTGTCGTCGTCGTCTTCGTCGTTGGTGTTGATGTTGATGTTGTTTTTTGTTAACCAAAATAACAAAAAAAAAAAAAACACACAACAATAACAACAACACAACACAATAACAAATTTAATTATATTTTATTATTGTTCTTTTTACACAATCTAAATTGCGTACACATTCCAAAAATACACAAAAAATACAAAATAATATCATCATCATCATCATCATCACCACCTATAGACTACACCTTAAATAAATGATGATAATGTGCACAGAAATTGAATTTGGTAATTATTATTAATTATTTTTATATTTTGATATTTTAATTTTTTTATTGTTGGTAATTTTATTTTATTTTAAAATAACATTTTTTTGATTTGGGGGGAATAAAGAATTAGATTGTAAGAAAAAGTGGTAAAAGAAGAAGTTGCTATAGAATTTTAGAAGTTCTCCTTTATCTTTATCATCTACAATTTATGGTAGATAATAAATAGGTTCAGTAATGCGTGCATGGATCCTCTTTCAATGAATTAATCTTCATCTATTATAGATTTTAGTGTTTTTTTTTATATAGGATATTTCAGTTTGTGGGAGAAGTTATTACTCCAATAAGGTAATAACTTTTGAAAAACAAATCTTAATCTTAAAGATTCGAGGCAAATCACTTTATAGCCATTGCCTTACTACCGGTTGGTTTTTTTTTTTATTTAATTTTATTTTATTCTGACTGTAATCGCTTGGCCAAAAAATTCCATAGAATATTAATTAATTATTTGCAAAATATGCAAAAATGTTAAATTTTTGTTAATTAAAATATATTAAATTTATTTTGTTTTGTACTTTTTTTTGTTTATTTTACATTAAATTTAGTTTTTTTTTTTTAATTTAAAATAATTAAATTACTTTATTCTCGTCTGCTTTACTCTGTAAATAATAATAATAATAATAATAAATATAACACAACGATTGCAAATAATAAAAATAAATGCACGAGCAGCAGAGAAATCAGCCAACCAATTCAATAATTCTTTACATAAAAAACAATTTCATATAAAGGGTGTCCCAGTATCACTCCACAATGCCGAATACAACGTATTCCTAGGACTATTTCCAACCAACAAATCGTTGTGGAAACTTTTAATCGTTCAATTTGTGATTTTTTTCGGTTTCCCCATTACTAATCACGTAATAACTCCCAATTTATAAGTCGCAGACATTTACTTTATATGGTGGACTTTGAGGGAATTTTATGGTGCACAAAAGTTGCTTAGGAAAAAAAAAATTTTACCCCCGAAAATTTTGAGAAAAATCAATTTTTCTGAAAAAGTTGATGGAAAAATATCACAATTTTTCACTTTGAGCATCAATAACTCGAAACGAGGACTAGATAGAACAAAAAATGTAGCCCGAGCAAAATTCAATGTAATTCATTTACCTATAAATAGAGTATTTAATTTTTATTCTAACTTGAACGGTTTGGAAATTATGAGTTAATAAGTGAACTCAGGTTTTTCAGTGAACACCATTTTTTCAACACCCTGTAACTCGGTAGGGGTTGAAGTTAGACACCCCCTTCTATAACGATTTTTTGCTGGAAATAGTCCCAGGAATACGTGGTATTCGACTTTGTGGGGTTGTACTGTGGGACACTCTGTTTAAATTTATATTTTAAAATACAAGAAAAAAAAAATTAACAAAAAATATACCATTCGTAATTTTTTATGTATTTTGCAAACGGTATCAGATTATTTATTGCATATATTTTAATTTTAATTTTAATTTTATTTTTTTTGTAATATACACACACATTTTGGTTTGGAAATGTTCAAACCATAACATATTTGGTGTGTTGCTGGTGAATTTTTAATTTCCTATATAGGTTATAAGCGAGTTTATTTGAAAATTTCACAGAATTATTTCAAAGAATGTATCTTAATATACATCCAATATAGATAGAATAGATAATTTTAATTGTGTGTCTTATCAATTAATGAATTATTTACTTGTCGATTATTAATTTATAATTGATCATTTGAGGTTGTCTTCACATCGTTGAAGGGTATGAACCGAAAGGAATTATCAAATTATATTAATCAAAAATGAATCGATTTTGACTTTGGATGGTCAAATCAGAAACAAATAGAATATCATAATAAGTTTCTGTTATCGAAATTAAATCTACCATATATAGGTGATGTTTAGAGTAGAAAAAATCTGAACATTTTCCTAGTCTAGAAAAATCTGAACGATTTCCTATATAAAAATCGGTATACAAATGCTAAGAATCTTCGTTTGTTTTACTATTTTAAGAATAGTCTCTGTTTGTTTTTTTTTCTATTTTATAAAAAAAATACATTAATTTTCAATATATACTATACTTTAACCACTATTATATCGGACACCTTCTATTTTGATCGTATGCTCGATTTTGAGATGCCGAGAAAGGACATAAAAACAATAATTTTTTAATCATACTGATTTTATTTCATAAAATGATGGTTTTAATTAAATAATTGTGCAGACAGAAGTAAAATATCTTTTAAATTCAATTAGTTATGGAATTTATTTCAAAATCATTCAATTTCATAAAAAAAAATTGGACCATTATAATATCGGACACTTAATTATATTATACGCCACTAATCTCCTTTGTAACGCCTCCTTTGGCCTTTAAGAGACAGCCTCCATTCTCTTAGACGTGGTATTTACTAAATTTTTGCATTCATCCGGTGTTTTTGTATTCCTCATTTCAATGATTTTTCATTGGAACTTTTCACTCACTCAATTGTAACTTTCATATCATGTTTTTACTTTGTTTTTTTTAATGACCACAACGATTCTATCGGACTTACATCGGAACTGTATGGTCCTTTTAATCTTATTATTAATAAGAATAATACGAATTATTCCTAAAGAACTTAATGTAACTAATTTTAAGTCTACTGTATCAGATATTTAAATGAAATGTGGTTTAACCGGTTCATTTGAGTCACAGAGAGTGCGGTGTTACTGATGGTGATAAACGCAACTGTGAAAAAATAGGAGAACTGCTCTGTGAGTGATATAACTCTAAAATGGTCAACAGCAATCCTTAAAGTGGCCGCACGAAAGTGTACAAGGCAATAATGGATTCATAAACCGAACTATATGAATATAAGATAAAAATACAGACATATTTTTGATTAAACAATGTTTTTTCCCTAATAATAATATCCCTAATAATTTTTTATCACAAATCAAAGTCCCTTTCAATTGTTTTGCAAAAAAACAAAACAATAAACAATTTTCAGTTCTGCGGCAAAGGGATAGCATTATATTTTTGATGATGAATGTGTACATTTGAGGTTATTGTTGGTGATTCCGATATCGAATCGAGTAATTAACACAAAAAATGAAGCATTCCATCGTGATTGTTTAAAACGCACTGTGAAATTTTCAGCCATTAACATTTCAAAAGAATTTTTTCATTAACATTTTTTTTGTGATTTACTTACTTAATTTTATAAATTTATATTTCATTTAGTGTACGGTTAACTCCCAAAAACACATTCATATATATTAAATATCGACTACCTTTTGCCATCGACTATTAAATTATATTCAAATGGCGAATATACATGTCCATATAAGATTTTTCTCTATCACAAACTGCTAAAGCAACTAAGAACTGATTAGAAGCTAAAGAAATGGGTTTAGAAATTGACATCTTCAAGTCCTTGATTTAAGTACAATAGAATCATTGTGGTTATTAATAAAACAAAGTTAAAAAACATGATATGAAAGTTACAATTGAAGGAGTGAAGAATTCCAAGGAAAAATCATTGAAACGATTCATAAAAAAACACCGGCTGAATGCAAAAACTTAGTAAATACCACGTCTAAGAGATGGGATCCTATCATAAATTCCAAAGGAGGCGTTACAAAGGAGATTAGTAGCGTATAATATAAGTGTCCGATATTATAATGGTCATCATTTTTTTTTTGTATTAAACTGAATCATTTTGAAATAAATTCCATAAAACTAATTGAATTTAAAAGTTTTTTTTTAATTCTGTCTCCACAATTATTCAACTAAAACCATCATTTTAAGAAATAAAATTAGAGAGATTTAAAAATTTAAAGTTTAAAGACCTTTCCTCAGCATCTCAAAATCAAGCATACAAATAAAATATAGTTAGTGTCCGATATAATAGTGGTTAAAGTAGTATATATATATATCGATATGGATTGTATTTTTGATGTATACAATCATAAACGGAAGAACCTCCTCTTTTGAACGTGTTTTTTGCTGGGAATTTCCTTTTTGAAAACGAATACCTGAACAAAATTCTTAAGTATACAAAAGAAGATTTTTCATATGATAGTATACCGTTCATTATGTTATTTATGTTCGTAAAATTGATTTCGAATTTCTAACAATCTAAAAATTTTACTAATATCAATTGATTTCATTCCAATTTCACCGATTTGATCATTTTAATTATCATTACAAAAACATTACATTACATTGTTTTGCTTTACATTACAAATCATGTGTTCTTGCCATAGACTTTTCAATGGTTATAACTATCCTATCCTCCATATTTATTGTCTTTTTTAATTGTCCGGAACTTGTTATATTTATAATAAAAAAAAACTTAACTGCGTTAGTTTTCAAATCTCTAATGTGCAATGCAACATAAGAAAATATCAGAAAAACGTAGAAAAGAATTTTTTCATATCTTCTCGTATTATTTTATTTTTTTTCTGCAAAAATCTATAAATCATTTTTAATGGATCATGCATTTAATATTTTCAATTATTGAATTGGTCATTAAACATTTGAAATGAATTCTATTAAACCTTAGAATCAAAACGTATATCTATTTCTTATTGGTCAATGTTTATTTGATATCTTTTTTTGTTATTTTTTGATATTTTTATTGGTAAAATGTAATAAATTATATTTCTTTTGTGATTTGGAAAATTTTTTGTTACATGCGTGGTAATAAAAATAAACCATTCATCCACAGCCATATTTAACGAAAGTTTTTTTTTCCTTTATATATAAGATATTATAATCGTATATAGAAAATATAACAAAAATCATTTCTAAACATTTCAAGTTATTCATTTGAAATACGGCATGTTTGTTTTTTTTTTTTTTCATATACTACTCTAACCACTAAAATATCAGAATACTAGCTATTTTATTTGTACGACGCTTGATTTTGAGATGGCGACATCCTTTTTTATAAACAATAATTTTCCATAACTTGATTGAATTTAAATGAATTTTTTTTTTTTTTACTTCTGTCTCCACAATTATTTAACTAAAACCATCATTTTATGAAATAAAATCAGTATCAGTTAAAAAATTATTGTTTTTATGGTCTTTCTCGGCATCTCAAAATCAAGCATACGGATAAAATAGCATTGGATATTCAAGTGGTCAGAGTAGTATATATTGAAATAAACTAAATCCTCGCATCAGCGGTTGCTACCCTAATAAAATTAATTTTAACTTAATAATCTTACTTAAATGTCACCTGGAATTTTATATCTATATATACATTCATTTACTAATATATAATGTATATAGAAAAGAAAATAAATACGAATTTTTATTATAATATTTATAATAACAATATAAATAAAAAAAAAACATGATTGTAATAAATCTAAATTTAATAAAATGAAATCAACTATAGAAATATTCATTAAAATATTTTTGACATTTGGTTCCCTTTGAAATACTCGTTCAGAATTGGAAAATTTTCCATAAACTTTGCGATTTATAATATTAGGTTGTCTAAAAAGTATTGATAATTTGTTTTACAAAATTCAAATGATTTTTTTATATATTTCAAATGAACTTTATTAAACCAAATATGCGCCGTTTTGATCGATGACCCTTTGCCATTTTTCTGGTAAAGACATTATCCCATCACTGTAGAACTTCTGTGTTTTCTGGGCAAAAAACTGATCCAAGTGCATTTTGCAGTCCTCTGCGGAATTTAATTTTAAACCATTAAGGGAGTTCTGCAGAGACCGGAACAAATGATAATCTGAAGGTGCAAGGTCCGGGCTATATGGTGGATGCACTAAAACTTCCCAGCCAAACTCTCTCAGTTTCTGCCGAGTCATCAAAGATGTGTGTGGTCTGGCGTTGTCATGATGGAACACAACACCCTTTCGATTGATTAATTCTGGACGTTTTTTTTTTAATCTCGTGCTTCAATCTTGATAATTGTTGACAATAGAGATCGGAATCAATGGTTTGACCGGGTGCTAGTAATTCATAATGAACGATTCCTTTCCAATCCCACCAAACAGACAGCATTACCTTTCTTGGTGTTAATCCAGGTTTTGCTACTGTTTTAGGAGCTTCAACCTTCTTGGACCACGATCTTTTTCGTACATTATTATCGTATGTGATCCATTTTTCATCACCTGTAATCATTCGCTTTAAAAATGACTCGATTTCGTTCCCTTTTAAACAGCGTTTCGCAAATGGAAATTCGGTTCATTAAATTGTTTTGTGTTAATTCATGTGGTACCCAAACATCGAGCTTTTTCTTGTATCCAGCCTTTGTCAAACGGTTTAAAAATGTTTCGTGATGGATGTTTAGTTGTTTAGCGATATCATGACTGCTTACGTGTCGATTTTCTTCAATTTTTGATATGATTTCATCGACTTTTTCAGTGATTGGTCGACCAGAACGAGGTGCATCTTTGACATCAAAATTACCGGAACGAAATCGAGCAAACCATCTATAGGCTGTTAATTTTGATAAAGTTCCTTCACCGTAAACTGCACAAATTTGTTCATGTGCCTGCGTTGTATTTTCACCTTTTTCATAATAAAGTTGTAAAATGTATCGAATTTTTTCACTAATTTCGCTCATCTTTAATGCACTACAACTTTTAAATGACTAAACAAATTTCATTTTTTTTTTATCTACGAAATGTCATCTTTCGAACGTATGTTAGTGTTACCTGATCAGATTAGTACTACTTGAAATATTCAATTATAATGACATCTATTTATAAAAATTATCAATACTTTTTCGACAACCTAAAATATTTTGTATGGGAAATTTCGGAGTTCCGTTTCTTTCGTAAAATTCATTAATACCAATCTCGTTACAAAAATTGTATCCTGTATATTCATAATGCATTTTAAACGATATCTGTAATAATATCTGTAACAGAAATCGTAATATTTAATGAAGTTTCCCAAATGCACCAAACAAATTTTCCATGCGAGAGTTTCACAATTTCAAAATATACAATTTTTGTTATTAATTTCATTAAATCAAATAAATTTCTGTGTACAATTTTTGTATTTCGATAAATTCTAATCCAATCGTTTGCATTGAAGATGATTTCTGTAAACTATTTGTTACCCATCGCCAAGTAAAATCCGCTGGCGGATTATAAGTTGGAATGTGTACATTCTGCTGGATACACGAATACCCATTGTTAGGGGAATAAAATTTAAAAAAAATGAAAATAATAATAATAATGGAAAAATATAGATGTATGTAATGATTATAATCTAGAATGGGTATACCTAACGATTATAATAGAAACAGAACGAGAAAAAGGAGTATAATAATTAAGAATGTGGTTGCGATGTGGTTTTTAGCAAAAGTCACACGACGTTCGTCGCCAACATTGCCAACATTGCAAGAATTTACAACCTGTACCGTGAACGCGGGTTTGAGTCTGTCGGGGTAGAATTTTGCATTTTTGTGCATGTTAGAGCTTTTATAAAATCTTCCGCATCTTGTGATGATGAATCGCCGGGTGATATGAACACTTCTCCGGGCAATTTCAAATTTTCTCCATATACCATCACGTCGGGGTCACCAATTGATGTAATATTGGGCGCTTTATGGTAGAATAATTATTCTAAAATCTAAAATCACTTTTATTCAAATACTTAAAACTTAACTTTATTCAAATATAAAATATAATATTAACAATTATTATTATTTCACCTTTAAATTCAATACAATTATCTTAATAACGCAACATGTAAAATATGTTTATGTACGTGTTGTCTGTTGTATCGCCGTATCACATATAGTTTTTATTATATATAAATATATATGTGCCCTCTAGAATTAATCGATTTCATTTGAGAGAATCCGTTGGACCACTGCATCAAATTAAACACGTTTCTTTATTTTATATTTTATATGCTCGGGTCACAACATATATTTTATATATATCGAAAATTTGAACCAAATCAATTCCGCAATACGATTTCTTGTAAATTTTTCATATAATCATTTTTTTACCTACTATATTTTTATAATCAATTGAAAAGTATCGCTGCGTCGAATATTTGGGTGGAGCTTAGACGGATTATAATAGAATTGAGAATCTCATTTATTTATAACACATTTTATATATGAAATATTTAATCAAATCAAAGCGAAAATTTCTTGAAATTTTTTATTAAACAATAATTTTGAAAATGTTATTTAAATATTTATAATGCATATGTAAGATGATTTCTATAAAATATTCAAAAGGGATTTCGTTGGACGGCCTGCGTGAGAATTGAGATCGTTTCAAAAAATTTTCCAATTTTAAATGTAATTTACTGGGAAAATTTCATTATAAAATCATTTTATAAGTATTTTTATAATGAAAATTCATTAACCAATCGTTTTGAAAATGTTATCAAATATTTTTTTAGTGCATTCAGGATGATCTTTGTAAAATATTCGAGGTGGGGTTTCCTTAGACGGACTTCAATAGAATTGAAAAGAATTTTCCAATTTTAAATATAATTTACTGGGAAAATTTCATTATAAAATCATTTTATAAGTGTTTTTATTTTGAAAATTCATTAACCAATCGTTTGGCAAATGTTTATCTAATATTTCTATTGAACTCTAGATGATCTTTGTAAGTATTTATTGATATTTGTAAAGTATTTAATAAGATTTCCTTTGACGGACTCCATCTAAATTGAAATTCTTCCAAAAAAACTAAACGATAAGATAAAAAAAAAACTCATTCAAATTTCATTATAAAATTTATTATCGAACCAAAAAAAAAAAATAATCAATTAATTGATTTTACGCATACCAATAAAATTAATAATAATTTAATGGATTTTATTTTTTTGTATAAATGCAAAAAAAAAAAAATCCCTAAGCCGCCATCATCTTTTACTCACCACAACTCATATATTAATTATAGTTTATTATCAATTTATTTTCAATTAAATTATTTTACGTTTGTTTGTCTTATCTTATTTATTTACGTAATTTATTTTGTATTTTTGTTTTCATTTGGGATTATGGGTATTTTTTTTTTTGTATTTATATCGTAATTTGAGTTTGTTATTATCAAATCGACAAAAAAAAAAAAATGTCTATTATATAAATGTAAAAACAATGTAAGGTACAAAAAAATGCTGTAATATGAAATGCTGTAACAGATTAAATAAATGATAAAATATTAACCATGTCAAATTTAAATTTAAAATGTATAATTTAACCCACAAAAAAGAATCTACGGATTTTAACACCCCTCTCCTTTTTAGATATAAATTTGTTTAAATGATATTATTAGAATTAAATAAAATTTGTTGGGGTACTAAAAGTAAATAAAAAAAATAAAATAAATAAATCGATTTGTTTGTTTAATTCCCTCCCATCAAATTCAAATTTATCAATTTTTTTTTTTTTTGATTCAATATAGCAAAAATATGTATTTTTTTTAGAGTATTTTTTGTGTGTGTGTTTAATTTAAGGTATTTTTCATTCATCCATCCATCCATTCAAAACAAACCAATATGTTATATTAGTATTAGCTTTTGGTGATATAGACTAGAGAGCCTTTTTATGATAATATGATACATAATCGCAGTGACATAATCATTATTTTATTTACAACTGTTATAAGACTTTATATATTTCATTACTATATAAATATCAACAATATAATAACAATCTATCTACTACTCTAACCACTATTATATCACTAATCTCCTTTGTGACGATGTCTCCTTTGGCCTTTAAGAGACAACCTCCATTCTCTTAGACGTGGTATTTACTAAATTTTTGGATTCATCCGGTGTTTTTGTATTCCTCATTTCAATGATTTTTCCTTGGAATTCTTCACTCCTTCAATTGTAACTTTCATATCATGTTTTTACTTTGTTTTTTTTTTAATGCCCACAATGATTCTATTGTATTTAAATCTTGGGCTTCAAGGACTTGAAGATGTCCATTTCTAAAAGTGGATTTCTAAACACATTTCTTTAGCTTCCAACCAGTTCTTAGTTGCTTTAGCGATTTGTGGTAGAGCAACATCTTATATTGAAATGTATATTCGCCGTTTGAATATAATTTAATAGTCGATGGCAAAAGGTAGTCATTTAATATATCTGAATGTGTTTTTGGGAGTTAACCGTACACGAGAAAATTTAGTAGAAAATTCCAATTCCAATCAAAAGCGGACAATTTTTACTAACGATTTTTATGATTGTATTCTAAATTTGATTACAAAGTTATATAGGGATTATAAAAAGACATTTTTATATATCGACCATTTTATTTTTATATTTCAATTCAAAATTAATCTTGGCTATATCAAAACGTGAATTCTATAAACATTTTTAAAACGTTTAATTTAAAGACGTTTAATCACACAAATAATAGGAATAGAATATTTGAAAAATAGAACAAAAATCTTACACTGCAGTAGGTAGAACTATGTTTTTTTTTTAATTAATTAAACACAATTTGACTTTTAATCATAATCCTATTTAATTACATCCTTATATAATAACATCCCCATTCGTTAATGTATTAAACAAAAAAAAAACACCCACACAATCCCTTTTCTCTGTAATATAATTAGATAAATAATTATAAAATTTAATTCTATTATCTTCTGTATTCTGTATACCTTTATGTGAGTGTATTTACCTGCTGAAAATAAAAAACTATTCGTATTCGTACAATTTTGTTTATTATTGAATATCGTGGGCACAGTTTCATATATAGAGTTTATTTATTACAAACATTTTTATTACATTTCACCGTATAGAATTAGAGTGAAAAATTATTAAAATACACATGAGATTTGCCAAAAAAAAAAAAAAATTTAAATGTAATTGCGACACGAACACCAACGATATATGTAATTGAATATAATATACATTATTTATTTTTTTTTAAATAAAGTGCGAAATGCAAAATCCAAATGCACAAAAAAAAAATTTTTCAAAATTATTACACAAAATAATAATAATGGATAATTTTACAAAAAAAAAATGTTCTTTTTGGCAAATGTCCATATAATTCTAATAAGTATATACATATAGAGATGGATGATGGAACATATATAAATAACTTGTAAATATAAATGGGGGGCAATTTGATGAAATAAATGATATCGAGAAGAGTAACTTATGGAGATCTCACCTAAATATATGCTGCTACTGCTACAATATAATTATCTATAATTCGAAGGAAAATCTCGACTATTTATTGATTTTTTAAAATATATACTAAATTTGTATCATACAAAATTGTATAAATTATATTTATAAGATTTTGCCACAGAAACTTATGGCTGGTTGTTAGTTGAATATCAATTTGAGGCCGGGTATAGGCCGTTTTTCCAAAAGTTTTCTATGTATACGTATAAAATATGTATGGATAGGTTTTCATATCAAAATCTTAAATACCATCAATAACTTCATACAAAAAAATGTCATAATTTTGTTCCGTCCCGTCGTATTCATATAGATAATAACCCAGCAACTCTATATTCTATAATTCTTCTATTTTTGTAGAAAATTCATAAAAAATGTGTGTTAGTCTCCAATCTCTTTACATCATTTTGCTTTCATATAAATTTTTCTAGAGTTTTTAATGAAAAATAAATGTAAATCTCTACCTGAAAACTTGGCCACTCCATGAATCTTGACGTTTAGGGACTAGATGGAATAGATTTTCCATTGTAACAAATTTCATTGCACATTCAAAAAGATAAACATAAACCATTACTAACAAGTCTTTATTTGCAGATTCCTTTCATATGAACTACCCCACAGAGAATTCAATTTCAAAATCATATCAGAAAATAGAAAAATTATTGCATAACTTCATTCAAATTCACAAGGAGATTCATAGATTTTCTGTTATGATAACCCATCAATTTTTGCAATGGCAATGTTTGGATGGCAATTGAATGAAACATTAATAAAATGCATCTTGATTCTGCTGTAATTTTATTGTTATTAAATATGAATTTTCCCAAAGATCATTCAGTTTTTAATCAAAAATCAATTACTAATATAATAAACAAATTCCAACTATATATGTTAAATAGATAAAATACATAAATAGTTATCGTTTTCATAACCTGAATGTGTAATGTTGGAATTGGATTTTTATGCTCTCTAATATATAGAATAATATAAACATTCAAATAGATATCCCAAAGATTTTCCTTAATGAGAATTCAATAATTTTGTAAAATCCATGATGGAAAATGGAAATTTTCGTAAAAAATCTTCGTACAGTTTCCATGAAACCATTGAATTTTACTGTGTATGTTATATTTTAAAAGATTATCCTGCCATCACTTTTCTAGTTTTCTTATGAATTTTCCGATTAAAATAAATTAAATTGATATTATAACAAAAATCATCAACACCGAATATTACAATTATACATTATACTAATATCGCGGAAAACACAAAATCAAATATTTATAACTTTATTTTAACCATAGTCAACTGATTTGAACGAATAGAACTCACAGATTTTTATTATCTATAAGACAGGAATTGATTCTATTTTAAGAACAAAATGTTTGGAAAAACCTAATTTAATCTAAAAAAAACTACCTTGGATGACGAGAGTTTAGAGATTTTCAGATATCAAATTTATAAGTTTTGATTTATGTTATGATGATAGATTATGATAGATTTATGTTTTGATATTATAAGTGTTGATATTTATATAGTTATGATATGGACAGAAATTGAATTACAAAAACCATCTTCATTCCAAATGAATCGATAAGATATTGAATTAATTTTCAATACAGTACCAAAAACCGCGATGGACATTTAAAATAAGTTTAATATATAGAAAATATCGGTAATATTTCAGATAATTAATACTTATCTGATTATTCTTAAGTTAGGAATCCTAACAATCATCAACTTCAACACCATCATCATTCATTTGTTTGTGTATTTCATAATTTTTAATACCAAACATTATTAATTTTTAATATTAAACAAAATGAACATCAAAACATCAAAACGACGACGAATGACGACGCGATAATGAATTGAATACTGCAAATGAATAATTATAATTAGTTTTAATTATCGAACAGTTTTCAAACGACGATAATGAATTGAATCTTCCAAATGATGAATTATTATAATTAGTTTTAATAATCGAAAAGTTTTAAGTTTTCAAACAGTTAAAAAAGAAAAAAAAAACATTTACATTTTTAATAAATCAAAATTAAAACATTATTATAATTATTATTAATATTTTTTTTTTTAAATTAATTACATAAAAATGTTTTTAATTAATTAAAAAAAAAATTAAATAATAATTAATTTTTTGGTGGTGTTTTTCAATTATAGGGGAAACTACATTTTTAATTGTGTGGTTTATAATTAATTTTTGTATTTGTGCTATATATATGAAATAAGTGGATTTTCCAAAAGGAACAATGGCATTTCTTATGAATAGTAATATGTTCGTCAATAAAAGACGAAATTAAATAATAAAATAAAGCAAAAAAAGCCAAAAAAAAAAAAAATAAGTGGGTGAAAAGAAATTTTTGATAATTAAAATAAATAATGAATAAAATGTGGATTTTTTTTCGATATAAACAAATTTTGTTGGAATTTGTGTAATTTTTTGATTTTATTTTTTATTTAAAAAATAGTTTTTTTTTTTTTTTTTTTTAATTTTAATTATTTTCTTTTTTGTTTTGTTTTTTTTTGGTTTTTCTTTTCTCTTCGACTTATGGTTTTTTATTTGATTAAATATTTAAATAATAAAACGGTAGTAGTGTAATTACACAAAAAATTAATTATATATGAATATAATGAAAATTCATTCGTACGTAAAAAAAACATCTTTAAATCATTCTTATTAAATTTTATATATTATAATAAAAATATATAAAGATAAAGATTTATATGTTTTTTTTTTGAACATACCGCATATATTGAATGAGTTATACAAATGAAAAATTCGCATAATTATTTGTTAAACTACGACTTAGTGAGTCGCCCTCTGATACAGGGTGCTACATCAACAATTGTACATCATTCACAAGAGATAGCAGCGTTACATGATCGACAACAACACCATAATAATCATCATCAACAACAACAGCAACAACAACAGCAACAACAGCAACATTCTCATCATCATCATAATTCGTCGCTACATCAACAACAACCACATCATCAACATCATCATCTGTCCACCCATAATCATCAACAACAGCAACATCAACAAACAACGTTACAGTATGCAGTTACCATTGAGGAATTATATGACAATGATGTTACAATAACGTCAACATCAAATAATATTCACAGTAATCGTCGTATTGGTAATACTAATACTAATAATAATAATAATCATTATAATCATAATAATCACAACATAAGTAGTAAACAAAATACTACACATAATAATAATAATAATAATAGTAGTAACAACAATCATTGTAGTAACAGAGGTGGATGTTGCAATATTATAAATAATAATATTATTAATAATAACAATAATACTCATCATCATCAACATAATCATCATCACGAAAATAAAAATAATATTACGGTAAATATCAAAACGGAACAATTTAATGATAGTAATTCCGCGTCAAATATTCCAAATCAAACAACTGTAATTCAGGTAACGCCACAATCCGACGCTGCAGCAACGGCATATGGAAATACTGAAAATTCTGAACATCATCACCATCATCACCATCACCACCATCATCAACAACAACAACAGCAGCAACAACTACAACTGCAACAACAACAACAACAACAACAACAAAATATAAATAATAATAATAATAATTCAAATGATCATACAAAATCAACGATAAAAACTATTAAATCTGAACCAGTCAATGAATCCGAACGTCATTTGGAGATCATCAATAATAATAATCATAATAATAATAATATTGATCATCAAGTAATTCGAAGTTCCAATAATAACATCAAACATTTTACTAGTAGCAGTAGTAGTAGTAATACCAATAAAGGATCAACAACTAATAAGCGTAAACGTGAAACAGGTGAGTTTTTTTTTTGTTTTTTTATTATCTTACAATTTCATTTTCCTTTTATGCGAATCATTTTATTATCTATATATATTTATATATTATTTTGTAGTATATAAACACTTAAAAAAAAAAAATTTTCTTCACCCAATTCACACTTATAACACAATTTATATTCCTATATAAAGAATAACATTTTCTTTATATATATAAGGATTTTATTTTTATTGAATGGTTTTGTCTGTTTGTTAATTTTTTGCGTTGTATCCATATAAAATCAACCAATATTTTTCATCAAAATGTTTTTTTTTTTGGTATCTTGATTCCTTTCTTTTTTATTGCGTTCTATATTTGAAAAAAAAAGGACATTTTCATATAATGTGATATTTCTATAAAGAAATTAAATCAAAGATACAGATTGAATATAAATTATACAATAAATACATAGAATACTGAAGATAATCTAGAAGTTTATTATTAGGAAAATTGTGGAATATATAATCTTTAAGATAATATTAAAGTGGAATGGAGTAAATTAAGAATTATATAATCCTTATTATATAAATAATTAAGGATTATAATCATTAAGAAAATTCTCTTTAATTAATGAATCTTTTAGACAAAATCCTATCAAGATAAGTAATGAAAAACTTAAGATAATATAAAATCCTGAAATAATCCAGAAAATAATCTTAAAAACATTCCTGTAGAAAATCATGAAGATATCGCTGGTATTCACTAATAAAGATAATCCTGAACAGACTCCTTTATAAGCGACTTTATTTCTTAAGATAATTTTAACTTAATCCACTATACAACATTTTGTTTACAGATACTTCTTCAATTAATCCAATCAACTCTGACGATAATTCTGTAATATTACTTAAGATAATTGTAAGGGAAGTCTTTATATAAATCATTTTGGCCAATCATTAAGATAATCATGTATATATAATCTGAATGGAGTTGGGTTTCTTAAAAGTAAAAATCCGGAAAAGGAAATCAAATCATTTGGTAAAAAATCGTCTTTGCTTATAGATTTCCCACATGAAATTCGATCAATTTTATAGTAGCTATATACACAGTGCGACTCCTCCTGATTCAATACAACTGTTACATCGATTTATTAATGATTCAAATGAGTGTTCCAGCTCATTTTGTGGTATTGCCTATTGGGTGCGTGTAGATGCTGCGTTTGAATGGTTTCAATATCCGCAAAAAAACATCCTTTCAATTTCATTTTAAGTTTTGGGAACAAAGAGAAGTCACATGGTGCTAAATCAGGTGAATACGGTGGATGCGATTCAACACACAGACTTGATTTCGAGCCAAAAACTGACGAAAAATAAGTAAAGTTTGACTTGCTGCATTATCGTGTAACAAACACCAACTATCTGATTGACGATATTCAGGTAGAATACGACGAATCCTGCCTATCAAACGCTTCAAAACTTCGATATAATGTGCGCCACTAACTGTTTGGCCAGTTGGAACGAATTCTTTATGGATAATTCCCTTGCTATCGAAGAATGTTACGAGCATTGTCTTGATTTTCGATGGAACTTTTCTTGTTTTTTTTTAGCCTGTGTTTTAGCCATCCACGAAACGTTTATACCACTCAAAAACTTGTGTTTTACCCATACAATTATCGCCATTAACTTGCTGCATCGATTTGAACGTTTCTGTTGCATCGATTTACCAAGCTTTGCGTTGAATTTAATCAATGCTCTTTGTTCCATGTTAAAATTTCTACTTCAACAAAAATATTGTTTCACAAGAAATTCCATAACTTTTTTATTTGTCAACCAAATGCAATGAAATTTTTACAGACGATAGAGAAAACATCAAGCTTCAAAACGCACGCATCCATCACATAGATCGTCCCACTGGTTAATGGGATATGGTTTGAGTCCGGAATATTAATTGTCGCGCTGTGTGTATATATAAAGGATATTTATGAAAAATTGCTATCCTTTTTTCGATTACTTTCACATCAGTTTTCCAATGGTTTTTCATCTGTAAATGCTAGTTATAAAACCAATTTTATATATAGAGGAATATTTAAGAACATTTTGCAATATATTAAAATGAAAAATGGTCATTTGTTAACCAATTTATCGTATCTAGACAATTATAGACTGACGAATAGAAGATGTATTTTTATGTTTTATAAGAATAAGATAGATTTTCAACAGAAATACTTCAACATAGTCATAATTTGATAAAGAAAATTGAACCGTAACCGTATAGATTTTCCCATCCCATAATCGATCATTTTTATTGCCATCGCAACGACTCACAACTTTCTAATAATGTAAAGAATCTTTCTACAGTTATTTAAAGAATCTGAACGTTTATCAGAACCATCTGACAAATTGTTCTATTGCTAAGGAATATAATAAGGATTTGATAGGATTCCTGAAGAAAATCATATTTTAATTTGATAAAAATCGTCCATATACAATTTTTCATACGCAATTGGAGCTAATATACTGATCGATTATCTCCGCAGAATAATACCGATGACGATAACGATATAATCTTGACGATACTCATATTAATGACTTTCAAATTATATTGTAGTTAATCCTGAATAAATCCACACGAATTGCATATAAAAACAATCCGGCAGTTAATATACAGATTAAGTTATTTCTGAAGTCTAAACATAATATTTGTACTTAAAATACCCTTGAACATTTAATTCTAAATATATAATCCTCAACACTGTTAATCAATTCTAAACATAATCCTGAAAATAGTCCTGAAAATAATCCCGATAATAACTCCTTTGATTTAATGAGTTCGCAGTTATCAGATTTCCGTGAGATCGTTTCTTGAATTTTTGTATTTTTAACTATATATTAGATTTTATTTTGATTTTCAATATCTTTTTATTAAATGATGTCAACTTAAATCAAATCAAGGTGTTTAGTAAGATTAAAATCAGTCGATCAGTCAGTATATCAAAAGATACCTTAGTTGCCTGTTTTTTTTAAACTTCTTATGACTATCATGACGCTGGACCTGGGACATTGAGTGAAGTGAATCCAATCCATTAATCCATTGTTGCATGACTTATGTTAAAACAAATTTAGAATATATTCCCTCCCTCCCAACAAGACTTCAAAATCATTACTGGTCTTTATTTTCGTTTCCGACTTTCAATATCACAGGTTCTGTATATTTTGTTTTTAATTATTCTTTTAGTATATCGAATCGTTTTTGTGATTTTTTTTAATAACAACTATGAGATCAAGTACATTTATTTTATTTTTTTTTTTAAAATAAGGTATTATTGAATGTTTATTTAAGTTTTATGGGGGTTTTTTTTTTATTTTTCATTACTATATATTTACCTATCGCATTAATTATCTAATATTTTGTATATATACTTGTTCCAATTTTTTTCTTTTTAATTATTACGAATGACAACAAAATTATTATAATTAAAAAAAAAAAAACAATATATACAATTCCATATAATAGCTACATGTATATGATATAGATATTTTAGATTTTTAATTAAATTATAACGCGCAAAACAAAACAAAACAAAAATAAATCAATGCATTTTGTTGAGGGGTTTTAATTTTTTGTTTTTTTAAATAAGGTGCGTTATTATATTTATAAAATATTTGATTATCGATTGATTTATTGATTTATTATTTTTCTATTCTATTCGCCGATTAGCAAGTCAATATTAAAGAAATATTTTCAGGGAATTTTGGATCACGCAAAGATTTTAAATCACAACTCATATACACAAATTACAAGATTTGAGATCAGTCGTTTTTTTTTTATTTGTTGGTTGCAGTCGAAATTCATTGAAAAACAAATTATATAAATATTAACGAATAAATTATCTATAATTTGTTTTGATATTTATATATATATATATACTCTTAACTCTATATAATTTTATATCATTTCGAAATCTTTTTCTTGATGAGGTCACGATAAAATTAAAATATTGTTGCCATTGTATATAAATAATGTATTAATATTTAACATCGTTTTTATTATATCTTTTAGAGCAGCACACTCTTATAACAAATAATAAAGATTTATACAAAAAAATGTACATATAAAGAAACAAAAAAATTAAGTTAATATCTAAACTATAAAATCATAATATAAAGTTGTTTGTTTTTTTTTTAGTTTTAAGGTCTATCTTACAAATAATTTGTATGTTAATTGAATTATGATGACATTTCTTTATTATAAACATACGATTATGTATATATGGTAATATATCTAAATTGACTTTTATTTTATTTTATTTATATTATGATAAAAGATCAAAAGAGTATTTTTTTTGTATTGTGGTGTGTATATTTTGGCATAAATTCATCGTCGTTACTCAAATTCATATATACTATATAGAATTAATTAGCTTTTCTTTTTTTTTTTATTAATATATAATTTTTATTTGAATTACCTACTTTTTAATGCGTGTTATATAAATGAACAGTTTTTATTTTATTTTTTATTCATTTATTATACATTTTTTGGATTTTTATCTATTATAAAATGATTACAAAAAAAAAAGAAAAAAAGATACTGCAATCAAGTATCTCACTTAAAAAACACACACACGCATAACAGAGACAGTGACAAACAATTCTCATGTAACGTTGGTTTAACGTCACTTCGGTTAGGAAATTGAATTAGATATGGACAAAGAAGTTTGGTTATTTTTACTGAGATAATCTTTAAAATCTGTGTATGATGTGATTTTTTCAAATCGATTTCTGATGGGATTTCTATTGAAAATCATAAAAATCTTTGAGAAAATGGTCATTTTCCTATAAATTTTCATAAGGAAACTAATGACTAATGTTTTACAAGAAATGATTTATAAAACATTATCCTTATCTGTTTAAAATTATCAAAATGATGTAATATGAAATTTTCATGAAATTGCTATTACAAATTAATTGTTATAAAATTTTCATTCATTAAAAAACTAAAAGTCTTGAAATACTTGGAAAATTTTCAATTTTGATCAAATTCTCCAAGGAAAACTGTTACAATAATTTGCATAGACTATCTGAAATGCATTTTAAATAATACCGTGTACAATTTTCAAATGCTATCAGAAATTGTTGTTTTTTTTTTTTTTATATTTTTCATATAATAAATTGTGAAAATCATTGAGGAAATTCTCAATTTTCCGAATCAATTTCGCGCCAATTTTGGCTTGTCTAATATCTTAACCAAGAACATCTATAAATAAAAAAATAAAGACCTGGAATAATAGTTTTTCAATTAATTTTTGTGAAAGAATACTCAAAAAATTTATTGAAAATTCTAATTCAACACGAATTAACTAACTAATTTTCTAAATAACCTTATTTCATAAAATTTTCCATATAAAATATATTAACAGTCCGGCAATGATTGTAAAATTCTCAATTCTGAAATTAATACGTTCAAGAAAATCTCATGGAATATTTTCTAGAGATCATCTACATGGGAATAGCTTTTCAATCAATTTTTCGTGAAAGAATTCGCAAAAAATCGATGTATTCGAAATTGAGATGGTAAAATTTTAAAAATATACATTTTAAAAAATATAAATTGAAAATACAAATAAAAAAATGTAGGAAATTCTTGAATTTTGGAATAAAATCCATTTATGAACATTCTATCTAATACAAATCCATTTATGGAAACTCCATCTAATTTATCTTTTAAACACTTTTCATCAACAAGACACTTATCTAACTTGTTTTCATACAAATTTTCCAAAACAAAACATTCTAAAACTCGTGAAAACTCTTGGTATTGATTCTAAATTCTGAATTAATTTCGCGTTTAACAAAACCCCCATACAATATTTTCTATATTGATCATCGATTGGCTGATGAATTTTCAGGAAATTACTTTAATTGTTTTTCATATAAAAAAAATACATTAAAAACTGTTTGAAATACTTGGAAAAATTCTAAATTCTAAATTAATCCGTCCAAGGAAACTCATTTGAATATTTTTCAGATATAATCTACATGGTATTAGGAAAGACCTGGGTGGGAATAGTTTTTCAATTAATTTATTAAGGAATTAAGGAAAAAATCGGCTGTAAACGAAATTGATTTGATAAAATTTGTACATATAAAGGAAAATTAAAAATGTATTGGAAAATCTTGAATTTAAGAATAAATCTGGTCAAGGAAAGCCCATCAAATACAAATCCATTTATGGAAACTCCAACTATTATACTTTCCAGAGATTATCAACAAGACATTATATAAATAATTGATAACATTTTAAAAAAAACGAATTGACTGACAAATATTCATCAAATTTCCCATTATACTAATTGAATCATTATTAAAATTTTCCAAATAAAATATGCCATAAAACTCGAGTGAAAATTCTTGGTAGATTCTCAATTCTGAATATCAATCCGTACAAGGAAACCACACCCAACCCACAAAATTTTCAAACAATGATCATCTACATGGTATATTATAAATATCTGGTGAAATTTTTAAAAGTCGCCGATTGTTTAACAATTTTTGCATTTAATCTATTCACAATTTAGAAATTTTCTATACACTATACACTATTATATATACATGCATATATTTAATTTTATATATATGCGAATAACTGCGGCAATCTTTTTATGAGTGCATCTCAAACTCACAATTTGATTTAATTAAATGTATATTCTTCTTCTGATACTGTTATATATAGTTTACATATCATTATTTGAAGAAGAAGAAAAAAAAATGGAATAAATATTAATATAGTGAGTGTTATTAAATTTACATTTTTTTTTTTTCAAATGCAATATACTAAATCGCAATATAATTTAGTTCAACAAATATACACGCACTTATAAATATATATGAAACCAAACGGCAACTCTCTTTAATAACTATATAGTATATGCTATTATGTTATAGTGGGTATTGTGACTATTATATGGAAAAAATACAAGTGTATGAATTTAATAATAATAATAATGAACCAACAGTTTTATAATTTGCATGAAAGTGTTTTTTTTTTATTATATTTTTTCGAAATAACATTTGTTGTATTATATATTTATTTATTTTTTAGATTATTATTTACATTTTAATATAGTATATAAATATAATATACAAACTGTAGTAGTACGTAATAATAATATCCAACAACTTTTTCTCGTGTAATTTTTTTTTTTTTTATATTTGTTTTATTTTATTTGTGTATTTTTGTGGCGGCGGTGACTGAAGCGTATATATTTGATATAAAATAAAATAGAAATTTTTTTTTTCTGTTGTTGTACCTCCTATATATTCCATAATAATATAGATTGCCCATATATATATATATATATATATTAAAATTTGGTATATTGATATGCGTGAGCGGCTGCTATCATTCTGTTTTGTTTTCTATATATCCCAAAAAAATATTTAAATTACTATCTATATGGAATATATTTAAATAAAAATAAAAAAAAAAAAATTCCATTAATATTCCATCGTTAATTTGATATAATAAATACAAAAAAAAATGTTTATAATGTAAATTATATATATACGATCTTTTATTCCCCATTACATTATTTATATATAGTTTTTTTTGACTATATTGCTGCTCTGAATCAGTGGTTCGGTCTTAAATTAATCATTCTTCCCGGTTTGTTCCCGTGTGGGATAATTTTTATAGTCATTTTTACTGCAAATATTCGATATAGATTAGAAATTTGAGGTAACTATCATTATATCTATCTATATTTAATTTAGACCTGCTCAAAGGAAATTTTGTATAATTTGTTTAAGGAAATTCTGTATAATTTGCTTAGGGAAATTTTGTATAATTTGCTCAAGGAAATTCTGTATAATTTGCTAAAAGATATTCTGTATAATTTCTTTAAGGATATTTTGTATAATTTGCTTAAGGAAATTTTGTATAACTTGCTTAAGGAAATTCTGCATAATTTTCTAAAGGCAATTCTGTATATAGTATCCTGAACGAAGTTCTGGATGACTTGCTTAAGGAAATTCTGTATAATTTTCTAAAGGCAATTCTGTATAGTATTCTTAACGAAGTTCTGGATGACTTGCTTAAGGAAATTCTGTATAATTTGCGTAAGGAATTTCTGTATTATTTGCTAAAGGAAATTCTGTATAATTTTCCACAGGATATTTTATATAAATTGCCTAACGAAATTCTGTATAATTGGTTTAAAGAAATTCTGTATAATTTACTTAAGGAAATTCTGTAAAATTTGCTTTAGAAAATTTTGTATAATTTGCTTAAGGAAATTCTGTATAATTTGCTTAAGAAAATTTTGTATAATTTGCTTAAGGAAATTCTCTATAATTTGCTTAAGGAAATTCTGTATAATTTTCTAAAGGCAATTCTGTATAGTATTCTTAACGAAGTTCTGGATGACTTGCTTAAGGAAATTCTCTATAATTTGCGTAAGGAAATTCTCTATAATTTGCTTAAGGAAATTCTGTATAATTTGCTTAAGAAAATTCTGTATAATTTGCTTAAGAAAATTCTGTATAATTTGCTTAAGGAAATTCTGTATAATTTGCTTAAGGAAATTCTGTATAATTTTTTTAAGGAAATTCTGTATAATTTGCATAATGAATTCTGTATAATTTGTGATGGAAATTCTGTATAATTTTCTAAAGGAAATTCTGTATAAATTGTTGTATAGGAAAATGTGTAAAATTTTCTAACTGCAATTTTGTTTGTTTATCTGCGGTAATGATTATATGCGGTAATTCTGTCCAATTTTCTTCGGAAAATTCTATATATTTCGGATAAAGTAAATTCTGTATAACTTCTGTATAAAAGAAAACTCATGATTTTCTTTTTTCCTTTTAAGAAAGTTCTGTGTTTTTTTTTTGTGTTGTGTAAGTATAACCTTCGTTAGGACCACCATTGCTTTAAGTTATATATATTTTATTTACTTATATTTATATCGATTTCTCCCACACACACACAAAATAATGCCTCATTCTAACTAACCATATTTATATATAAATTATAAAACCTAAAGGTATTATTTTACAATGAGAAAAAGAAAAAATTCTATTAAATTCGTGATATATATAATTTATATATAGACCAACAACATTATTGTTTTGTTCGTTTTTTTTTTTTTGCTGGTTGTTGTTGTTTGTTTATTTATTGGATCACCATCAACAATCGCAACACCAGCCCATAGTTCGTCGTGTTTTTTTTTTCTTCATTTACTATTCATTTCATATATAATAATAAATGATGCCACACACAAACAACAACACATAGATAGTCTATCTATATATATATATATATATATATTCAGATTATATATAACTCGATTTAATTTGGTACATGCGATGGAAACTATATTTTGCATTCAAATATAGAAAAGCAAAAAGAAAAAAAATCATAAAGTTTCGTCTTTTCGATCTTTTTTCGATATACTAAAATCTTTTCTTTATACTAAATTCTTGTATATTTTTTAAAAAAATTTGTTATAACATTAAAGTTATGCATTCGTTTATGTTTGTTGTTTTTAAATTTATTTTTGTTATTTAGATTTAATTTTATAGCAATTATATATAGAATATTCTATATGTATATGTATATAGTATTTTACATAATAATCATAAAGTGGTGGATAATGAGAATGTTATGTTCGTATATGGCCAGTAAACTATAAATTTATATATATTCATTTTGAATCAATTTCCGGGAAGCATAGAAATGTGTCTTTATAATTCATCTAGAATGCTTTCAGCTAAAATACGTTTAAATTTGAATTGAAATGCCCCCGCTTTTTGGAAGTTATTTTCTCTGTTCGCATTCAGAAAAGACCTTTATAGAAGTTAAATGACAATATACAAAATTTGACCAGGGAGTTCTTCTACATCTTATTGAAATTGAAATTCTGTCTATAAAAAATTCCTCCTTGTGAATGATATAAAAACTAAATAAATTCAATGATAACCTTCTTTTAAATCCATTTGTTTTTTACGTTTAAGTACTTCCCTTCCCCCGTTGACTGGGTAACTGTTTTATTTTCATTTTTATTTTATCTTTTAATAAACCAATAATATATAAATATGGATATCATTTGCTATGGGGTATATATTTACGATTATTTGATCGATAAACAAAAACAAAAAAATGTACAGACAATTTATTCTATATAGTATTGAAGATGATTGGATTCGGTTGGATATTCTTATAGAATAGAGTATTCTAAAACTCTAAAACCCCTTCAGGCATCATAACAATAACAAAACTGATATTATATTAATAAAAATACTCTTCATCATGAAAATTAATTAATATATTTATATTTTTTTTACGATATTTTTTATCGATGGATATATTTTTGTTTGAGAAATATAAATATAGATATTTTTTTGTGGCTTTTACATGTATATTGCTTAAAAAATATGCTTTAGAGATTATAAACAAGCGGTTTGTAGTTGATAAATTCATCTGTTTTTTTGTTTATGAATCCGCATGGTTGATATAGAAATCTGGATGTTTGGTCAAAGTGGATAATATAGAATTTTATTGATTTCGTTGAGGTTTGATCCTGGATCCGCCAATTACTATGAGATTACATCACAATTTCTTTATCAGTTTAATTATATAAATGTGTCGTTAACCTTCTCTCTGATTCTTTTTAGTTTAGTTCTGATTCTTATATCTATAATGACTATTTCTACTGTAATTTCATTATGAATAACTAACTGCGATAGAATTGGAGTTCTTCCAAATTTCCAAAAACTGATTTCTAACAATTCTAACCGCTAAAATGAACGGACAAAGTCATTAATGAACCCTTTTTTTTTATATAGAACAATAAATAAGTGTTTTTTTCTGGGAAAATTTGTAGATAATCCAACCAATTCCGCCGGGCTCTTATTCTTATAAAATAAAATGTAAGAAGTTTGCGATGGTAGTTCTATATATAACGTTAATGAAAGATTTAAACCAAAACTTTTCTTTTCTTTATGATGTTTACCAAAATTATGGCATTTTTCGCTTTGATTTTCATCTAAGAAACCCAACCTCTCATTGTTATTTATTATTTTGGTATATATAAAGTACAAATGAACCTTCCTAAAAAGTGTTGGTTTTTGAACGACGCGGCTGGTTCCATTACACGACTAATGACAATGATTTTAATGCCTCTTGAATCTGTAATGATTTAAAAGATAAATGGACCTTTTATTTTTGATTTTATTGAAACAATTTTTGATTGATAAATAAACTATACATTAAATTTTTAGTTCTTAACAAAATTTATTAATTATACATAAACAAAATATTATGAAATTTAAAATGATTTTATTATTTTCTTGTATTTGTTTCCGTAATAGCCGAGTGTGATTGTGATTGTATTGAAACAACATCACAAATAACAACAACATCAACAGTTGTTAACAATACCAATAATATTAATAATTCATCGGGGCCATTCATTGGTGGCCCAATTATCAGTAGCAAGACGGCCCATACAAAGGTTGCAACATCTGGGGGTCATGCAACTACGCAAGCCCCCAGTAAACGATCGAGCAGCGGTGCCGAAGGTGATTATCAATTGGTACAACATGAAGTATTATATTCATTATCAGCTGAATATGAGGTAAATAGAATTTTAAATACAAAATTGTTAAATTTATTTAATTCTGCGCTTTCAATAATGGGAAATTTTCAATTTTTTTTTTAAAAAAAAAACCAAAAATTAACCCAAAAAAAGTTCACCACATAAAAATAAAACCTAAAAAATTGAATTTATCATATTTATGGAAATGATTTTTATGTTGCGTTGTATTTTTTTTTATATAATTGTTATTATTATTCTTATCACTTATTTCGTTTTTTTTTTTTGGTTTTTATAGAATTAAGTTTTTTTTTTTTCGTTTCGTTTGTTTGATAAGACTTGAGTGTGTATAGAAAAAAATGAAAAAAAAAAATATAGACCCTCAATATATTTGTTGATATAATATAATACAATTTGAGTTTGTATATTTATTTATTTATTTATTTTTTCATGGGATTCAAACAATTCGCATTCGTATTATTTAGAATATATCATTTATATTATACTATACAAATATTTAATATTTAATAATAATAAGAATAATAATAATAAATAACAAAAAAAATTTGACTTGTCTGCGTTTGGTTAATAAACAAAAAAATTAAACCACACATACACACATCCAATTATATCGCTTCGCCCCCCAGCACGCAATATGATTCGCGGATGATTCGCCCATCGTATTGCGAGGAAGATAAAGTTTATCGCGGAAGATATCATCTTCTTATCGAATTCGTAACCAGCTCATTCGGGAAGGATTGTGTCCCGAATGCAATACTTTTTGGTGTATTGCTTTCGTATTCCGTACGTAATACGAAAACAAAACACCAAGAAGATTAATAGAGAAGATATCGCTTAAAAAATATCCTTTTAAAGTGTCATCCGCGAATTGCATGGAAGATGAAAATTGCACCATTTAATTCACATTAAATTAAATGCACTTTAAAATAATTTCAAAAGAATTAATGTTAATAAAAGCTTTAAAACTCTTCAACAATTCAATGATCGAATGACTATATTGATTTAATTTGATCTGATTTCTGAGCTGAATTTTTAACAAAAATAAACACGTTTCAATGTTCCAAGTGACGCTATCATTTATCATTTATCTTCTACGCGTATCATCAATATTACTTTTTGGCGAAAACAAAAGAAGATAGATTCATATTTTAGTTGTTTTCTTTTTATCATCTGATACAATAGACAAATACGCAATACATATCGTTCATTTATTGCTCTATTTTTCATACAGAAGAAAAAATAAAATATCTATTATTGCTATATTTTATCCTCACGGCAACAAAAGAGAATGATTTTTCAATGATTTGTGTTGCTCAAATATTGCTAAGGCAATGGAATAAATAGAAGATATCCTCTATTTATCGTGCTCGTGCAGGTGATTTATCTTCCAAATGTATGCTGGGGCGATTATAATAACGCGACAATCTATAAATGAGAATTGATTCATAATGAATGTGAAAACGCAAATATTATAATAAATAATTAATATTAATTTATTTTATTTTTATATTTAAAGTTACTGTAATTTAAAATATTTTTTTTTTCTAGTCGTGTTTGGGGGCTTTTATTTATTATAGATATTTTAGTTTTATTTTTTTATATTTTAATTATTTTTCTTAACGTAATGATTCAATTTTCGTTCGTTTTTGTATGGAAGAAAAAAAAATTGGGTCGACATTAAATTATAATAATAAAACTATATTGTTGCTTTACTATAACTGTTGGGAATTCATTTTCCATCATAAAATTTATAATATGAACTCCTCAAGACATTTCTGGTCGTGGTCTGGTGGTACATTAAAAAAATTATACCTTCATTTTTTTTGTGTGTTCATTACTACGACAGGGTCAATTTAGCACCCGTAAAACCTCGGAATTCTATTGCCTGTGTAAGCCCGTAACGAAATCACATAATCAGGTGATGAACGTCGATGATGCATTGAATACATTTAAGTGATTTTGAGTGGCCCAGCTTTAATTACATATGGATTAATTTATGAAATTTTGAAAAACATATGAGATAAAAAAGAAATTTAAATTGATAAGCAGTAAGAAAAAATAACTCATATGTTTTTAAAAACAATTGTTCAAATTGCACTATTTAGGTGGATGAGTCTTTAGATATAGAATGGAATGCTTAATTTAAATGATAGATAGTCATAAGACACATATATGGGTCAATACACACATATATGTAAGAATTGTATTCTAGAAGTTATAAACGCTTTATAAACTATAGTTCTAAATTAGTTCAGAATTAAGGAATTCCTTGGATCTTCTTTTTAGCTGTACTAATAAATTTTTTTCATTCGTGTTCATGCAATAAAATGGAATAAAATTGATGTAATTTCATGGAAAACACTTGATTTTTGTATTTTCTTATGGATAGTTCGTGCTAAATTTTAAATCGCATATCGATTATATATTGTTAATAGGGCTAACAAACACCATTATGGGCTTTATTTATTTATCGTATGTCGCGTGAAATCTCTGATCCGTATACTGTCTTCGTTTGCTTATTTTACTCTCTGGTACGTTCCATTCTTGAATATGCGTGTCCTGTCTGGTGGTCACCGTTTTAATCTGTTCACAGGGCTATAGGATAGAATCTATTCAGAGAACATTTCTAAGATCTAAGCTCTAAAATCTGTTCCCTGAAGTGATTCGAATTTATTACCAAGCTATTCTCAAATATTGGGTTTATTAAACATGCCTACATTGGAAGGACATAGAGAATTTATTTAGTGTCTATTAAATGTCTATTAAATAAATAAATAAATATTTTCATTATGTGCATCTGCCAAAAACTGTATCCCCATAATTTGTTCTTAACCATGTTGAATAAAATACAAAAATATATATTTATGATTTCATTACAGGTATTGGAATTCTTGGGACGTGGTACATTTGGTCAAGTGGTAAAATGTTGGAAACGTGGCACAAACGAAATTGTTGCCATTAAAATATTAAAAAATCATCCATCGTATGCGAGACAGGGTCAAATTGAAGTGTCAATATTATCCCGATTGAGTCAGGAAAATGCTGATGAATTTAATTTTGTTCGTGCATTTGAATGTTTTCAACATAAAAATCATACATGTTTGGTATTTGAAATGTTGGAACAAAATCTTTATGATTTTTTAAAACAAAATAAATTTTCACCACTACCATTGAAATTTATTCGACCAATTTTACAACAGGTAAATGATTTTTTAATTTATTTATATATACTTTTTTGTTTTTATCACAAAACATTTTTGTTAGTTTTTTTTTTATTTTGGTTGATTGTAAATGAAATGAAAAAAAATTTGATATGGAAAGAAATTTATACAATAAATGAAACGAGTTTAAAATTTAGCCAGTTTTTTCTTTATCATTTTTTTATTATATCAATTATATAATTTATTTTCGTGGTTTTACATTTCAGGTTTTACAGGCATTACTTAAATTAAAACAACTTGGATTAATTCATGCTGATTTAAAACCAGAGAATATTATGTTAGTTGATCCAGCACGACAGCCTTATAGGTGCGTTTGATGCATACATTTTTGGTTTTATGCGATTATGTTTTTTTGTTTATTTTTTGGGTTTCTTACTGAGTTCGTACTGAGAATAATATAATATATGAGGTCAGTGAATCCTCAATCAAAAACAAACATTTAATTATATGGTAAAAATATGTATATGTGAATATTCATTTATGTGATATGAATATTGTCAAACATATTTTTCTCTTGTACAATGAACTATTTGGTTTTTTCTTTTTTTGGTTGATCTTACCACATATGCATTATTATAATATTTTTTAAGATGAAATTCTATCAAATGATAAATTATATTCTGTATGAAAAATATGAAAATACACATTTCTATTGGTGAGTTCTATTCGTTTAGATCCGATGATAACTGCGGTTACCATTAAGTTATAGATATTTTCCGATATCGTTTAATAACATATTGTAATTTTCATTGCTACGTTTATATGATTTTAAAAACTCGGGTTTTCTTGGAAAATTCGTTTGCAATATCCTGGGAAGTTAATATTTCGAAATTTAATTTAATTGCATGATCATTTTCATTTCTATTTAATGACAATCAGCCAGCCAGTCAGCCATATTTTCTTGTACATTGTCTGACCATCATAGCAGTAATATTTCAGATTACCAACGATTAAAACGTTTTACAAACCATTAAATCGTGCATTTGTCCATCTTGCTATGTTATAAGATCGATGTTGTTAATTTATCCGATCTTTCGGATAACTGCGTAAATTTAACAAAATTACGAATTAATTTATTATATATGTTTATTAATTTTTTTAGGGTAAAAGTTATTGATTTTGGAAGTGCATCGCATGTGAGTAAAACAGTTTGTAATACATATTTACAATCACGGTATTATCGGGCACCCGAAATCATACTTGGTTTACCATTTTGTGAAGCCATTGATATGTGGTCATTGGGTTGTGTCGTCGCTGAACTATTTTTGGGTTGGCCATTATATCCTGGCTCCTCGGAATATGATCAAATAAGGTAATATCAAAAAAAAAGAAAATCAAATAAATTATTTAATTGTAATGCGATAATTAATTAACCCACCCGTTTATAGATATATTTCACAAACACAAGGAATACCAACCGAACACATGTTAAATAATGCAAGTAAAACGGCAAAATTTTTCTATCGTGATCATGAGGCAAGTTATCCATTTTGGCGTTTGAAAACACCCGAAGAACATGAAGCCGAAACGAATACAAAAAGTAAAGAGGCCCGTAAATATATATTTAATTGTTTGGATGACATTGGTCAGGTGAATGTACCAACGGATTTAGAAGGTCAATTAATGGCTGAAAAAACAGATCGTCGTGAATTCATTGATTTACTAAAACGTATGCTTACCATTGATCAAGAACGGCGTATAACACCGGCCGAAGCTTGTAATCATGCATTTGCCACATTAACCCATCTCGTTGATTATGCCCATTGTAATAATGTTAAAGCATCCGTTCAAATGATGGAAGTTTGTCGTCGTAATGATTTTCAAACGTATGTATTATATTTATTTAATTATTATATTTTATACATATATGTAATCTGTAAATCTATTTTCTATTTATGGTACTTATACAGAGTTCAACCATCATCAACGTTGGTTGCAAATTTCGTACCAAATTCACCGGAAAATATGACATTTGCAATAAATAATCAATTGACAAATCAAGTGCAACGACTGGTACGTGAACGTCCATTTGAAAATTTATATCTTTATGGTGGTCGAAATGTTGCCCGTCAATATGCCAATCCACGTACAGATGCATTTTCCCACCAGTTGGTATCCAGTATTTTGTGTCAACCCGGCTATCAAACGATGCCAAGCCCAACGAAACACGTTGTCGTTGGTGCAACAGCAATGCAACCACCATTACAGGTAGTTCTAAAATTCATTTAATGTTACAATTATTAACAAAAAAAAATATCATTTGTGCATTATTATACTATATAGGTACCACCACAACAATATGTTAATGTTCCCGTACCGGTGTCAATGGTTGAACCCGCATCCGGACAACGTATGCTATTAACAAATCGTGTACAAACAAATAGTGTACAATGGCCACAGGGTGGACGACAAGTGGCATTGGTACCGTCATGGCCACAACCGACGGCCACCCATTCGTTACTGGTCGAACCAACACCAACATTTTTAAATATGGAAGATATTTATCCAAAACATCATTTGAATATACCGCGTCATGAACCGAAAAAAGAATCACCAATTCATCATTTAATGTAAGTAAAAAAATGAATGAACAGATACAGGTGAAATAATTATGGTAAATATATAACTAACTCTTTTTATTATTATTATTATTATAATTATAGGGTTCCACGTCATGACAAAAAGGAAACCAATCAATTGTCACCGGTAAAGAAACGGGTTAAAGAGAGTTCACCGCCACATCAACCACGTTACAATCGTGCTCACATTTCTCCACAATACCATCAGCATTCCCATCACAGTAACTCCCATGGCAATTTTTATACGACCAATGTTAATATTAGCAATAATAATAATAATAATAATGGTAGCGGTAGCAGCAGTGGAATTGGTATTGGTGGAGGTGGAAGTGGAAATGGTGGTGGTGGAGGAGGAGGAGGAGGTGGTACAAGTGGACATATTCTCCATCCTCATCAAATTATCCAGCAATCATCAAATCATCAAATGGATATTGTTTCTGGAAATGCAATAGTTTCTGGCGGTGGAAGTGGCAACGGAAATGGTAGTGGTGGCAATGGTGGACATCATCATCACCATCATCATCATCATCATCATAATAGTAGTACACAAAATTCACATGGTAACATACCAACTCATGCATTTATTCATTCTGAGAATAATATTAATAATACTACAACTAATAATAATAATAATAATATTAATAATACATCAATGCAAAATATTACTAATTCAAATTTCATACATCCAATAAATACAATTACAGTTAATCATCATGTGAAATCACAACAACAAATTTCACAATCACAACAACAGCAACAACAAATTATACAACAACAACAATCGCATACACAATCACACCATCAAAATTTATCACATCAATCACAATCTCATCATCAATCCCACCAACAATTATTAAAAATGCCACCACAAACTATAACTATTCATGATACGCCATCGCCCACAGCTGTTATTACAATATCGGATAGTGAAGATGAACAAGATGATCCGCAACCGCCACAATCCCAACAAAATATTCAAAATCAACAAATGCAGCAATCTCAGCAGCAACAACAACAACTACAAATACAGCAACAACAGCAGCAGCAGCAGCAACAAATTCAAAATCAACAACAACACCAACCGCAAATCCAACATCATCAACAACAACAGCAACAAATTCAACATCAACAACAATTACAACAATTGCAACAGCAAAATCAACAAATTCAACATCAGCAACAGCAACAAAATCAAAATCAAAATCAAATAATATCAAATCAACATCAACATCAATCATCATCAAATCATCATTCAAATAGTAGTAAATCACAACATCATAAAACCAATCATCATTCAGCATCAGCATCATCAGCATCAACATCTTCATCATCCGGAACGTCCTCATCATCATCGGTTTCAGCATCAGGCACATCTTCATCTTGCCGTTCACACCACAAAAATCATAACAATAATAATAATAATAATCAAATGCAACAAAATCAATTACCTTCATCGAGTGTTATAATTGAATCGCATCATTTAGGCCAACAATCAATGCATCATCATCAACAACAATCGCAATCGCAATCGCAACCTCAACAACAACCATTAATGCATCAACAACAACAACAACAACAACAAGGACCTCAACAATCATCACAATTACAGCTACAACATCATCATTCAACCAATAACAATCCAATTATAAACAATAATAATAATAATAATGGATGTAATAATGCAATGCATAATAATAATAATAATTCTAACGTAAACTGCAGTGGCGGAAAAACTATTAATAATAATAATAATAATAATAATACGAATACTATCAGTAATAATAGCAGACATAGAAAAAATGTTATTTCATGTGTTACAGTTGTCGGTGATAGTGATAATGAAGATGTTCGTCGTTGCATTACTCCGAAATATCAACCGCAACAACAGCAGCAACAACAAACAACAAATATAAAATATGAACCACATGTTGGTCAATCACAAAAGAAACGTTTATTGGCAATGGCACAAAATGAAAGTTATTTAACGTCTGGCAATGTAATGCAACCGTCATCATCATCATCTTCGTCATCTTGTATACCTTTATCATCCGTAGCCGCAGGCTCATCATCGTCATCTTCAACGGGACCCGTTTCTATGCAATTTCATGTGCCAAAACAAGAACCACCCGAAATTATCTATAATGATTATCAATCACATCCACAAATGACGGATAAACGATCATCATGGGCACCACCAGCTCATAATCACAATAATAATAATAATAATAATACGACCACTGTTCATCATAATCATAAACGTGAATCGGTTGCCTATATACAATCATCAGCTTCATCATCATCGTCGTCGTCATCTGTACAACAAATATCGCTATCAGCATCGGCATTGGTACAACAACCATTACCACCACCCATTGCCCATTCGAAAAAGATTAGTGGATCACAATCGGCTGCTGCTGCTACTTCTTCGGCTTCTGGTTCATGGGGTACACCAATCTATCGACAAACACAACAGCCACAGCAACAACAGCAACAACAACAACTGTTACAACAACAACAGCATCATCATCAATCGAATACACCATTAGATGGATCACCGGGCGGTATTTTACAACAAGATATATATGTGGCTGCGGCTGCTGCGGCCGCTGCTGCTGCTGCAGCAAATGATTCAATGTATCGTCGACAAACTGTTTTTGTTTCACAGGCACCGTATCAACCGTATAATCGGGTTGTACCACCACCACCGCCACCCGCCCATAATGGATCAAGTCGTCAGGTATGTTATTTTGTTCAATTTTGTTCAATAACAAAATTCTATGGGTTTTTTTTTCAATGGGTTTTAATATTGTTTTGTTTTTGTTTTTTTTTCTGTATTCTTCTCTGTACCAATATAGCTTTTACCCGCCCATCATCCATTACCAGCTCATATACAATTTCCAGCACAATACAATCAATTTGGACCGTTAAGTCCTGCACAAGTTGTTCCAAAACATGGCCATTATACATTACATGAATGGTAATCGTATGACGATCGTGTTGAGGGAGTGTATGTTTCCGCGCGTGTGTGTGTGTGTGTGTGTGTTTGCCTGTGTGTTGATGTCGCTGTTTTGGTATTCGTTTTTGTTGGTGTTTTTTTTTTTGTTGCATGATAAAAGAACAAGGTAATTAATTTTTGTTATTTTTTATATTTATGTTTAAAAACCATTTTTTTTTAAATTAATATTAAGATTCTGATTTGTCTTATATTTCCTGAAGTGACTCTCATGATCAGATAAAATCGGCAGTCCTTATATATCAAATGGGGTTGTAGAACAAATTCTATAGTTAAAATCTATAAACGTGAAAAATTGTCAATTTAACCATACTCTTTGTATGGACACCCCATAATATTATTTTAAATTCATAAAATTCAGCTTATTTTACTTAAGATTCAGTCTTAAAATCAATACCATTTTATGGAAATTGAACCCTTAAAAATTGAATGATTAGTGGTTGATTTTGACGAATTATACGTAAAAAACTGATTTTTTTTATTATGTAAGGGGTATAGTAAAAATGCCATAACTTGGAAACCTGTTGAGATAGGATAGCGGGCAGAGCATCAATCGATAGATAATTAAATTCTCTAAAAACGTTCTTAACATATCAAATGGGGTTGTAGAACAAATTCTATAGTTAAAATCTATAAACGTGAAAAATTGTCAATTTAACCATACTCTTTGTATGGCCACCCCATAATATTATTTTAAATTCATAAAATTCAGCTTATTTTACTTTAGATTCAGTCTTAAAATCAATACCATTTTATGGAAATTGAACCCTTAAAAATTGAATGATTAGTGGTTGATTTTGACGAATTATACGTAAAAAACTGATTTTTTTTATTATGTAAGGGGTATAGTAAAATTGCCATAACTTGGAAACCTGTTGAGATAGGATAGCGGGCAGAGCATCAATCGATAGATAATTAAATTCTCTAAAAACGTTCTTAACATATCAAATGGGGTTATAGAACAAATTCTATAGTTAAAATCTATAAACGTGAAAAGTCGTCAATTTAACCATACTCTTTGTATGGCCACCCCATAATATTATTTTAAATTCGTAAAATTCAGCTTATTTTACTTTAGATTCAGTCTTAAAATCAATACCATTTTATGGAAATTGAACCCTTAAAAATTGAATGATTAGTGGTTGATTTTGACGAATTATACGTAAAAAACTGATTTTTTTTATTATGTAAGGGGTATAGTAAAATTGCCATAACTTGGAAACCTGTTGAGATAGGATAGCCGGCAGAGCATCAATCGATAGATAATTAAATTCTCTAAAAACGTTCTTAACATATCAAATGGGGTTGTAGAACAAATTCTATAGTTAAAATCTATAAACGTGAAAAATTGTCAATTTAACCATACTCTTTGTATGGCCACCCCATAATATTATTTTAAATTCATAAAATTCAGCTTATTTTACTTTAGATTCAGTCTTAAAATCAATACCATTTTATGGAAATTGAACCCTTAAAAATTGAATGATTAGTGGTTGATTTTGACGAATTATACGTAAAAAACTGATTTTTTTTATTATGTAAGGGGTATAGTAAAAATGCCATAACTTGGAAACCTGTTGAGATAGGATAGCGGGCAGAGCATCAATCGATAGATAATTAAATTCTCTAAAAACGTTCTTAACATATCAAATGGGGTTGTAGAACAAATTCTATAGTTAAAATCTATAAACGTGAAAAATTGTCAATTTAACCATACTCTTTGTATGGCCACCCCATAATATTATTTTAAATTCATAAAATTCAGCTTATTTTACTTTAGATTCAGTCTTAAAATCAATACCATTTTATGGAAATTGAACCCTTAAAAATTGAATGATTAGTGGTTGATTTTGACGAATTATACGTAAAAAACTGATTTTTTTTATTATGTAAGGGGTATAGTAAAATTGCCATAACTTGGAAACCTGTTGAGATAGGATAGCGGGCAGAGCATCAATCGATAGATAATTAAATTCTCTAAAAACGTTCTTAACATATCAAATGGGGTTATAGAACAAATTCTATAGTTAAAATCTATAAACGTGAAAAGTCGTCAATTTAACCATACTCTTTGTATGGCCACCCCATAATATTATTTTAAATTCGTAAAATTCAGCTTATTTTACTTTAGATTCAGTCTTAAAATCAATACCATTTTATGGAAATTGAACCCTTAAAAATTGAATGATTAGTGGTTGATTTTGACGAATTATACGTAAAAAACTGATATTTTTATTATGTAAGGGGTATAGTAAAAATGCCATAACTTGGGAACCTGTTGAGGTAGGATAGCGGGCAGAGCATCAATCGACAGATAATTAAATTCTCTAAAAACGTTCTTAACATATCAAATGGGGTTGTAGAACAAATTCTATAGTTAAAATCTGTAAACGTGAAAAGTTGTCAATTTAACCATACTCTTTGTATGGCCACCCCATAATATTATTTTAAATTCGTAAAATTCAGCTTATTTTACTTTAGATTCAGTCTTAAAATCAATACCATTTTATGGAAATTGAACCCTTAAAAATTGAATGATTAGTGGTTGATTTTGACGAATTATACGTAAAAAACTGATTTTTTTTATTATGTAAGGGGTATAGTAAAAATGCCATACCTTGGAAACCTGTTGAGATAGGATAGCGGGCAGAGCATCAATCGATAGATAATTAAATTCTCTAAAAACGTTCTTAACATATCAAATGGGGTTGTAGAACAAATTCTATAGTTAAAATCTGTAAACGTGAAAAGTTGTCAATTTAACCATACTCTTTGTATGGCCACCCCATAATATTATTTTAAATTCGTAAAATTCAGCTTATTTTACTTTAGATTCAGTCTTAAAATCAATACCATTTTATGGAAATTGAACCCTTAAAAATTGAATGATTAGTGGTTGATTTTGACGAATTATACGTAAAAAACTGATTTTTTTTATTATGTAAGGGGTATAGTAAAAATGCCATACCTTGGAAACCTGTTGAGATAGGATAGCGGACAGACCATCAATCGATAGATAATTAAATTCTCTAAAAACGTTCTTAACATATCAAATGGGGTTGTAGAACAAATTCTATAGTTAAAATCTATAAACGTGAAAAATTGTCAATTTAACCATACTCTTTGTATGGCCACCCCATAATATTATTTTAAATTCGTAAAATTCAGCTTATTTTACTTTAGATTCAGTCTTAAAATCAATACCATTTTATGGAAATTGAACCCTTAAAAATTGAATGATTAGTGGTTGATTTTGACGAATTATACGTAAAAAACTGATTTTTTTTATTATGTAAGGGGTATAGTAAAAATGCCATAACTTGGAAACCTGTTGAGATAGGATAGCGGGCAGAGCATCAATCGATAGATAATTAAATTCTCTAAAAACGTTCTTAACATATCAAATGGGGTTGTAGAACAAATTCTATAGTTAAAATCTATAAACGTGAAAAATTGTCAATTTAACCATACTCTTTGTATGGCCACCCCATAATATTATTTTAAATTCGTAAAATTCAGCTTATTTTACTTTAGATTCAGTCTTAAAATCAATACCATTTTATGGAAATTGAACCCTTAAAAATTGAATGATTAGTGGTTGATTTTGACGAATTATACGTAAAAAACTGATTTTTTTTATTATGTAAGGGGTATAGTAAAATTGCCATAACTTGGAAACCTGTTGAGATAGGATAGCGGGCAGAGCATCAATCGATAGATAATTAAATTCTCTAAAAACGTTCTGAACATATCAAATGGGGTTATAGAACAAATTCTATAGTTAAAATCTATAAACGTGAAAAGTTGTCAATTTAACCATACTCTTTGTATGGCCACCCCATAATATTATTTTAAATTCGTAAAATTCAGCTTATTTTACTTTAGATTCAGTCTTAAAATCAATACCATTTTATGGAAATTGAACCCTTAAAAATTGAATGATTAGTGGTTGATTTTGACGAATTATACGTAAAAAACTGATTTTTTTTATTATGTAAGGGGTATAGTAAAAATGCCATAACTTGGAAACCTGTTGAGATAGGATAGCGGGCAGAGCATCAATCGATAGATAATTAAATTCTCTAAAAACGTTCTTAACATATCAAATGGGGTTGTAGAACAAATTCTATAGTTAAAATCTATAAACGTGAAAAATTGTCAATTTAACCATACTCTTTGTATGGCCACCCCATAATATTATTTTAAATTCATAAAATTCAGCTTATTTTACTTTAGATTCAGTCTTAAAATCAATACCATTTTATGGAAATTGAACCCTTAAAAATTGAATGATTAGTGGTTGATTTTGACGAATTATACGTAAAAAACTGATTTTTTTTATTATGTAAGGGGTATTGTAAAATTGCCATAACTTGGAAACCTGTTGAGATAGGATAGCGGGCAGAGCATCAATCGATAGATAATTAAATTCTCTAAAAACGTTCTTAACATATCAAATGGGGTTATAGAACAAATTCTATAGTTAAAATCTATAAACGTGAAAAGTTGTCAATTTAACCATACTCTTTGTATGGCCACCCCATAATATTATTTTAAATTCGTAAAATTCAGCTTATTTTACTTTAGATTCAGTCTTAAAATCAATACCATTTTATGGAAATTGAACCCTTAAAAATTGAATGATTAGTGGTTGATTTTGACGAATTATACGTAAAAAACTGATATTTTTATTATGTAAGGGGTATAGTAAAAATGCCATAACTTGGAAACCTGTTGAGATAGGATAGCGGGCAGAGCATCAATCGATAGATAATTAAATTCTCTAAAAACGTTCTTAACATATCAAATGGGGTTGTAGAACAAATTCTATAGTTAAAATCTATAAACGTGAAAAATTGTCAATTTAACCATACTCTTTGTATGGCCACCCCATAATATTATTTTAAATTCATAAAATTCAGCTTATTTTACTTTAGATTCAGTCTTAAAATCAATACCATTTTATGGAAATTGAACCCTTAAAAATTGAATGATTAGTGGTTGATTTTGACGAATTATACGTAAAAAACTGATATTTTTATTATGTAAGGGGTATAGTAAAAATGCCATAACTTGGAAACCTGTTGAGATAGGATAGCGGGCAGAGCATCAATCGATAGATAATTAAATTCTCTAAAAACGTTCTTAACATATCAAATGGGGTTATAGAACAAATTCTATAGTTAAAATCTATAAACGTGAAAAATTGTCAATTTAACCATACTCTTTGTATGGCCACCCCATAATATTATTTTAAATTCGTAAAATTCAGCTTATTTTACTTTAGATTCAGTCTTAAAATCAATACCATTTTATGGAAATTGAACCCTTAAAAATTGAATGATTAGTGGTTGATTTTGACGAATTATACGTAAAAAACTGATTTTTTTTATTATGTAAGGGGTATAGTAAAAATGCCATAACTTGGAAACCTATTGAGATAGGATAGCGGGCTGACCATCAATCGATAGATAATTAAATTCTCTAAAAACGTTCTTAACATATCAAATGGGGTTGTAGAACAAATTCTATAGTTAAAATCTATAAACGTGAAAAATTGTCAATTTAACCATACTCTTTGTATGGCCACCCCATAATATTATTTTAAATTCGTAAAATTCAGCTTATTTTACTTTAGATTCAGTCTTAAAATAAATAGCATTTTATGGAAATTGAACCCTTAAAAATTGAATGATTTGTAGTATCCATACAGTATTAAATAACATTGTATTATATTTTAACTCAATTACTTTATTATATTTTATAAATAATATAGTAAACGATTATTAATTATAAAATATAATAAGTAATCCTAAATAGTTTTCTTTATAAATAATAATTGATATTTTTGGCAGTCTTAATTTTAGTTTTAATATGATATGAATAATTTATGTATATGTTAATAAAAATAAACATATTGTTATAATAAATATAGTGATTACAATTTCAGAAGTGGGATAAGGAATTCATTCAATCCCTGACGCGATTTTTTTTTTAGTTGAATGTAATTCGTGTGTATATTTTTTTTTAGTTTATGTTTAGTTTGTGTAATAATGGAAAAATTTAATTCAAGTATTAATATGTTATCAAAAGCTAAATTGATTGATTTATGTAAAATTTTTGAAATCGATCATATCGGAAATAAATGTGAACTTTTAAATAAATTGAAAATGTTTAAACAAAACGGTTTAAACGGAAGCAGCACTTCCTTAAATTCGGAGGAATTTATTAGAACTGTTGATAATAATGAAGAACCTTCTAATGAATATCCTGGTGATATTAACAAAAAGATGGAGTTAATGGAAAAAGAAATGAATTTATTAAAGAAAGAAAACGATTTATTAATTAGAGAAAGAGAATTGGTAACTAATACTTCTTTCAAAAATATTGCAGCTAATATAAATGAATATGAAGGATTATTGGATGAATATTCAGCAAAAATTGATGAAAATTTTTCAAATTGGTGCTCGCAATTTAATAGTATTAGGAAGGAGTATGTTTTGGATGATAGAGCATCTATTCAACTATTAATAAGAAAATTAAAAGGTCGTCCGTTAACTTGGTTACGATCAAAAAACAATTTTCTTAGTATTTCAATAAATGATATTTTAGAGGATATGGACAAAATTTTTAGTAATCGGCAAAATATAATAATGTGTCGTAAAATTTTTGAAAATAGGAAGTGGAATTATTCAGAAACATTTCAGGAATATTTTCAGGATAAATTAATTAAAGCGAATGAAGCATATATTACTGAAAATGAATTAATACATTTTATGATAGAAGGAATTCAGGATGTTAATTTACAAAATCAAGCAAAAGTTTTGCGGTTTAGAACGGTTGATGAATTTTTAGATTCTTTTTCTGGCGTACAATACAATCTTGAATCACAAAAATGTAATTCAAAATTTTCGCAGCATTTCCAAAAAATACGGCATACTCAAATTTATGATAAACAACTTAATGAAAATTCAAAATTTAAGCAAATAGATGAAAATGGAAAATCAGTTTTTAAGAATAAGGTACTAAAATGTTTTAATTGTAATGAGATTGGACATTTTAAGTATCAATGTACAAAACCAATTCGTGAACCCGGATCCTGTTATGTATGCGGTGAATTAGATCATTTGGCTTTTGAGTGTCAACAATCACAGGCATGACTAAATGCGGAAGTATTCGTTGATATGGGACGTACTATTAATAATTTAAATATCAAGAACATGAAAGCATTATTGGATACAGGCAGTGCGGTTAGTTTTATTAAAGAAAAATTTATAAAACATTTTAAGATTATACATGCTGATCATTATGTTGGTATCAATCAATCAAAATTAGAAGTATTGGGTACACATTTTTGTTATATTAAATTAATTGATAAGATTTTGAAATTAAAATTATTAGTGGTACCAAATAATACCATGAGTTTTGATATTATTATTGGTAAAACTGATTTAGAAAATTTTGACATTAAATTAGTAAATTTTGATAAATGTATTTGTAAATGTAAAACTAAATCGATATCGGACAATGTAAATGAGTCAAAGTTATCGATTTCTAATTCAAAATTGGAATTAGAAAATAATTACAATAATTTTAACAAAGAAATTCAGTCTTTAATGAACATAAACTATGTTGATGACTATGAAGGAATTTTAAATCAAATTGAAATAAATTTGAACGAGAAGAATAGTTTTAAAAGTGAATTAAATAAAATTTTTAAAAATTATTTTAATGCAAATTTTAATTCAGAACCAAATATTAAATATGAAATGGAAATTGTTTTAAATAAAAAAGAACCATTTTTTTTTCGTCCGAGGCGATTATCTATTAGTGAAAAAGACAAAGTAAAGGAAATGTTATTAGAGTTAATTAATGAAGGTATTATCCGACCAAGTAAATCACAATTTTGTTCCCCTATAGTACTGGTTAAAAAGAAAAACGGCAAAATAAGGATGTGTGTAGATTATCGTACTTTAAATAAAAATACACAGCGGGATAATTTTCCTTTACAATTGATCGAAGATCAAATACTTCTACTTAATAAAAAAAAATACTTTACATCTTTAGATCTTAAAAATGGATTTCATCAAGTTTCGATGGCCGAAAAATCAATACCATACACATCTTTTATAACTCCACATGGTCAATATGAATATGTGAAAATGCCTTTCGGACTCAAAAACGCACCAGCAAATTTTACAAGATACATAAATTTAATTTTTGAGGATTTATTGCATGAGGGAAATATATTGATATATTTAGATGATATATTAATTGCAACCGAAACTTTAGATGAACATATAGTAGTATTAGAAAAGGTTTTTAATAAATTGATACAAAATAATTTAAAATTAAATATGGAAAAATGTACATTTTTAAAAGAAGAAATCGAATACTTAGGGTATCAAATAAATGCTAATGGAATCAGTCCAAATAGAAAGGGTATTGAATCCATTATGGATTTCCCAATACCGAAAAATGTTAAGGAAGTTCAAAGTTTTGTAGGGTTATGCTCATATTTTAGAAAATTTGTTAAAGGATTTTCGGTAACGGCAAAACCATTATTTGACCTTCTTAAAAAAAATTCAAAATTTAAATTTGGCGATTTAGAACTTTCAGTTTTTGAAACATTAAAAATGTGTTTAGTAGAAACACCAATATTGGCAGTTTATAATCCGAATGATGAGACTGAATTACATTGTGATGCCAGTTCAATCGGATTTGGGGCAATATTATTACAACGGAAGTCAGATAAAAAGTTACATCCAGTATTTTACTTTTCGAAAAGAACTACTGATGCGGAAAGTCGATACCATTCATTTGAATTGGAGACGCTTGCAATTATTTATGCACTTAAACGATTCAGAATATATTTACAAGGCATACATTTTAAAATAATCACGGATTGTAACTCTTTAGCGATGACGTTGAATAAAAAAGACATTAATCCACGCATATCGCGTTGGGCTTTGGAATTAGAAAATTATGATTATACAATCGAACATAGGAGTGGTTGCAAAATGCAACATGTAGATGCGTTAAGTAGAAGTACGAATATATTAGTTGTTAAAGAAAATACTTTTGAAGAAACATTAGTAATTGCACAAACAAGGGATCCAATAATTCAAAATTTAAAGGTAAAATTGGAAAATACAGAGGATAAATTTTATGAAATGCGAAATGGTATAATCTATAGGAAAACTCAGGATAAGAAATTGTTATTTTATGTACCAGCAGAATTAGAAAATAATGTTTTAAGGATATATCATGATGAAATGGGACATCTTGGTATTGATAAAACATTTGAATTAGTATGTAGAACATATTGGTTCCCGAAACTTAAAATTAAAATTGGAAATCACATTCAAAATTGTTTAAAATGTATAAATTTTTCACCATCGAATGGTAAGTTTGAAGGATTAATAAACAGTATCCCTAAATCTAATGTTCCATTTGATACTTTACATATTGATCATTGTGGACCAATCGATAGTCATTTAGGTTGCACAAAGAAATATGTTTTAGTTGTTATTGATGGGTTTACGAAATATGTAAAATTATATGCTTTGAAAACATTAAAATCATGTGAAACAATTTTATGTTTAAAAAATTATTTTGATTCATTTAGTCGACCAAGACGAATTATTTCAGATCGGGGTACATGCTTTACATCAGAGGAATTTGAAAATTTTTGTAATGAAAATAATGTTAAACATATACGTATAGCCGTAGGTTCTCCACAAGCTAATGGACAAGTAGAAAGAGTTAACAGGTTTTTGATTCCGATATTTGCAAAGTATACAAATAATCAACTAGGGAAATTTTGGTATAAACATTTAAATAAGGCTGAATTTGCAATGAATAATACTATAAATAGGTCAATATCTACTACGGCAAGTAAATTATTATTTGGTGTTAATCAGAGAGGTGAATTTAATGATAAATTGCGAGAGGAACTCGAGGAATTAGAAGGTGAAGTATCTAATATTAATGAGTTAAGGGAGCAGGCGGTTAAGTCTATTGAAAAATCACAAGAGGTTAATAAAATGTATGGTGATAAAAAAAGAAAAGAACCAACCATATACAAAGTAAACGATTATGTTATGATTAGGAATGTTATAACTAAACCAGGTATAACGAAAAAACTATTGCCAAAACGTAAAGGCCCATACAAAATTTTAAAGGTATTACCGAACAATCGTTATGTGGTAGGAGATATAGGAGAATATCAGGTCACTCAGATTCCTTATGAGGGAATTTTAGAAGCAAATAATTTAAAATTATACTATCAACCTACGAGAATTTATTATTTGAGGGATCGTAAAAAATAGATATTGGGTTTAATTGTTGATGTTAATATTTTATTTTAATTTTTTTTATTATTTTTCTTCTTTGACACATTTATTGTTTTATGGGTTTAGTTTTACATATGTGTTTTATTATATTATTAATGTTATTAATTATTAAATCATAATATATTATTTAAAAAGAATGTACATCGAGGACGATTGTATATCAGGATGGACGAGCTGTAGTATCCATACAGTATTAAATAACATTGTATTATATTTTAACTCAATTACTTTATTATATTTTATAAATAATATAGTAAACGATTATTAATTATAAAATATAATAAGTAATCCTAAATAGTTTTCTTTATAAATAATAATTGATATTTTTGGCAGTCTTAATTTTAGTTTTAATATGATATGAATAATTTATGTATATGTTAATAAAAATAAACATATTGTTATAATAAATATAGTGATTACAGATTAGTGGTTGATTTTGACGAATTATACGTAAAAAACTGATTTTTTTTATTATGTAAGGGGTATAGTAAAAATGCCATAACTTAGAAACCTGTTGAGATAGGATAGCGGGCAGAGCATCAACCGATAGATAATTAAATTCTCTAAAAACGTTCTTAACATATCAAATGGGGTTATAGAACAAATTCTATAGTTAAAATCTATAAACGTGAAAAGTTGTCAATTTAACCATACTCTTTGTATGGCCACCCCATAATATTATTTTAAATTCGTAAAATTCAGCTTATTTTACTTTAGATTCAGTCTTAAAATCAATACCATTTTATGGAAATTGAACCCTTAAAAATTGAATGATTAGTGGTTGATTTTGACGAATTATACGTAAAAAACTGATATTTTTATTATGTAAGGGGTATAGTAAAAATGCCATAACTTGGAAACCTGTTGAGATAGGATAGCGGGCAGAGCATCAATCGATAGATAATTAAATTCTCTAAAAACGTTCTTAACATATCAAATGGGGTTGTAGAACAAATTCTATAGTTAAAATCTATAAACGTGAAAAATTGTCAATTTAACCATACTCTTTGTATGGCCACCCCATAATATTATTTTAAATTCATAAAATTCAGCTTATTTTACTTTAGATTCAGTCTTAAAATCAATACCATTTTATGGAAATTGAACCCTTAAAAATTGAATGATTAGTGGTTGATTTTGACGAATTATACGTAAAAAACTGATATTTTTATTATGTAAGGGGTATAGTAAAAATGCCATAACTTGGAAACCTGTTGAGATAGGATAGCGGGCAGAGCATCAATCGATAGATAATTAAATTCTCTAAAAACGTTCTTAACATATCAAATGGGGTTATAGAACAAATTCTATAGTTAAAATCTATAAACGTGAAAAGTTGTCAATTTAACCATACTCTTTGTATGGCCACCCCATAATATTATTTTAAATTCGTAAAATTCAGCTTATTTTACTTTAGATTCAGTCTTAAAATCAATACCATTTTATGGAAATTGAACCCTTAAAAATTGAATGATTAGTGGTTGATTTTGACGAATTATACGTAAAAAACTGATATTTTTATTATGTAAGGGGTATACTAAAAATGCCATAACTTGGAAACCTGTTGAGATAGGATAGCGGGCAGAGCATCAATCGATAGATAATTAAATTCTCTAAAAACGTTCTTAACATATCAAATGGGGTTGTAGAACAAATTCTATAGTTAAAATCTATAAACGTGAAAAGTTGTCAATTTAACCATACTCTTTGTATGGCCACCCCATAATATTATTTTAAATTCGTAAAATTCAGCTTATTTTACTTTAGATTCAGTCTTAAAATCAATACCATTTTATGGAAATTGAACCCTTAAAAATTGAATGATTAGTGGTTGATTTTGACCAATTATATGTAAAAAACTGATTTTTGTGTAAGGGGTATAGTAAAAATGCCATAACTTGGAAACCTGCTGAGATAGGATAGCGGGCAGAGCATCAATCGATAGATAATTAAATTCTCTAAAAACGTTCCTGACATATCAAATGGGGTTGTAGAACAAATTCTATAGTTAAATTCTATAAACGTGAAAAATTGTCAGTTTAACCATACTCTTTGTATGGACACCCCATAATATTATTTTAAATTCGTAAAATTCAGCTTATTTTACTTAAGATTCAGTCTTAAAATCAATACCATTTTATGGAAATTGCACCCTTAATAATTGAATGATTGGTGGTTGATTTTGACCAATTATACGTAAAATCTGATTTTTTTTATTATGTAAGGGGTATAGTAAAAATGCCATAACTTGGAAACCTATTGAGATAGGATAGCGGGCAGAGCATCAATCGATAGAAAATTAAATTCTCTAAAAACTTTCTTAACATATCAAATGGGGTTGTAGAACAAATTCTATAGTTGAAATCTATAAACGTGAAAAATTGTCAATTTATCCATACTCTTTGTATGACCACCCCATAATATTATTTTAAATTCGTAAAATTCAGCTTATTTTACTTTAGATTCAGTCTTAAAATCAATACAATTTCATGCAAATTTCAGCCTTAAAAATTGAATGATTAGTGGTTGATTTTGACCAATTATAGGTAAAATAAATGAATTTTTTATTATGTAAGGGATATAGTAAAAATGCCATAACTTGGAAACCTATGGAGATAGGATAGTGTGCAGACCATCAATCGATAGATAATTAAATTCTCTAAACGAAAACTCCTACTCCTATTTATTTAACTACATCCTCTCGAGAATACCCGAAATTTTTCTTAAACAAAAATGTTTCTATATATCTTTTTCAAAATATTATTAATAATTTTTAATTTTTTTTTCTTTATATTTTTCAGAATTAATTTTGTTGCATCATTTTTTTTTTTAATTTGTATTAATTTGAACAAAAAAGAATGCAAAGATAATTAAAAAAAAAAAAAGAAGAAAATTTTTTTTGTTGTTTTCATAAATTCGTAATTTTTTTTTCTTTTTTTTTTAAATATTTTTTTAAATTTTAATTTAATGGATGTAAAGAAATAATATTAAATATAGAATTATTTCAATTGATAAAAACAATTTATTAAATTGTTAGTAATATAAGTTGGTAACATAACAAAACAAAAAAGAATTAATCAAAAAACTCTATTAACAAAAAAGAAAAAGAATAAAAATTATCAAGCGGGGGAAAATCAAGAACGAAAAAAGATGAAGGTGAAATGAGCAAAAAAAAAAACATATTCAAAATATTATAAATATTGGTATGTATTTTTTTTTTAATTATAATCTTTCATTTCATTTTAACCAGACATTAAAAAATAAAATTATTATTATTTTTCTTAAATATTATATTAATTATTATTATTATTATTAATTGTATAACAAATAAAAAATCTTTATATATATATAATATTATTAAAAATCTTAATGTTTTTTTTTTGTTTGTGTTTGTTTGGTTTTTTTTTTTACTTTTTTTCGTGGTTGAATATTTTTTATTTGTGTATTAAATTAAAATAAATATGTTCAATTAATTGATTGAAATCAAAATAAAAAAACAAATAAATAAATATATTTTATGTGCGCGCGGTATAAAAAAATAAATAATTAATAAAATGGATAAAATTTTTTTATATATATATATATATATATAAAAAAAAATTAAAAATAATAATAATAATAAGAATATTGTTTATTTTTGTGTTGTTTCACATTTCGTTTCGTTTTTTTTTTTAATTATTCAAAAAATAGACTGCGATTTTTTTGTATTTTTTTTTTTTTTATTAATTAATATTATTATTATTATAATGGCAACGGTTGCGGCAGTATGAAAAATAATTTTCATTTTATTTAATTATTGTATAAAAAATAAATAATCCAAATAAATAATGTAATTATATAAATCATATATCGTAAATAATAATTTATTTTTATTAGTTTTTTATTTTTTTTTTCCTTTCACATTATTAATAAATATTATTTTAAATATTTTATATTACTATTTTTATTTTTAATATTATTATATGGCCTAAAGAAACGAAAAACAATTAAATATATCCACTACTAAATAATCAATAATATTTTATTATAATCATCTTAAAATATCTATTATTATGTTTTTTTTTTTTTAATTTTATTTTTAAATATATAATTATAAGTTATCTATCTAAATTTTATTCACACACTAATAATAATTAAACAAAAAAAAAAACAAACAAACAATATATTAATTTAAAAAATAATAAATTAATAATGGTAAAAAAATCGAATTATTAGTCCTAAATATAATTAATATTTTATGAGGGAATTTTTAAATTATTCTTATTATTTTATATTTTTTTTTTAAATATTATATTTAAATATTCAATTTTTAAAAATTATTTTATATCAAACTAAACGAAACTAAAAAAAAAACTAATATATTAAAAAGTATTTATAATAATATTTTTGTAAAGAAACAAAAAAAAAAAAAACACGAAACGAAATTAAGGTTTTTTTTTTTTTTGTGTGAAGTTTTAGAGATTTTCTATTTAAATTAATGTTAATTTTTTTTTTTTTTGCTGTTTTCCCTATTAGTAAAAGTAATTTTCGGAAAAAATAACGCGTGGAGTATTTTTTTAAATATTTTTTTTTTAAGTAGATTTAAACGAAGTAAAAGAAGATAATGGAACGGTTTTTTTTTTTTGTACAATTATTCTAATTAATTTTTATTTTATTGTTTAATTGAATTTAATTCGTCTAACAATTTTTTTTATATATATCTATTTTTAAGGTTTAATTTTTTATTTTATAATTGTATTTGTTTGAATTTCGTATTTTATTTTTTTTTTGTATTTAACGCGTTGAATTTTCAGTTTAGTGAATTACTTTAAAATTTTTTTTTTAAAATCATGAATTTTGATCTCCGGCTCTGATAGAGGAATGGAGGATGAAGATGGGATGGCAGTGAAGGTTATGGTAATTATTTATATGTATATATTTGTAACTCTGCTGTCGTCTCACGCACGAGTCATCACGTCATTTGCTAAACTGAAATATTCATCAATAATTGTTTTTTTTTTGATGTCTTCACTTCACTTTTATTTTATTAAGACAGAAAAACAGTTTTCTTAAAGGGAATTTAGAACCCAAAAAAATTAATTTTGGTTTTATTTTATTAACACAGAAAAACGCAGTTTCACCACTTTTACATTGTTTCGTATATACAATCACGGAATTCTCTATATAACGAAATCCTTTTTAAAAAATATAATAATAATTTTCACATAATTTTTTTGAACAAAAAAACATTTATCGAAAATTATCGTATTGAAATTAATGGATATTTATTAATCTAAAAAAAAGAAGAAAATCAAGCGTCTTAAGGGAACGACTATTATTGATTGATTACTATTAAATTGTACTTTAAACCAATGAGTGTTTTTTTTGGGAATGGTATTTAAGAAACATTTTGATTTTTTTTATCATTATGCTCTTTCTATACACAGAATAAACTACCCTCGCATCAAAATGAAAATAAAAAAAAAAAAGAACCATTTTCTAATCAATTTCTGATCAGGTCATATTTCTTTCTAAAGTTTCCAATCGATCGCTAAAATTTTTCCAGATATTTAGGTTTATATTAAAATGTGTGATTGATTCAGAATTGAGGATATTAAAATTAAGAATTTTATCAATTTTTCGGATGACGATTTAAGGAGAATTGGTAAACGAATCAAGTATATGTGTTTATCAGTTCTTTATAATGTATTTAAGGACGGCTCGATCCGAAACATTGGACAACGTTTTTTTGGACGATTAACACAGAATTATAAGAATTCTGCCAGCAATTTTCAGTATTTGGAAACTTATTTCCAAATCAAATTGTAATATAACAATTTCTTAAAAATTATTATTTAACCAATCGTTTTTTTCTAGTTGAAAAAAAGTTTAACAAATCTGTTGGTATGCTCTGTATAAAACATTTAACTTTAGGTATTATACAAACCTAAAGTTTACGATTGACGATCTTTTTATGTGTATAGTTAACATTTTCAAATCAAAAAGCGCAGTCAAAAATTCTGACTGATCCATAATCATAAAATCTATAAAATAATTAAATTACTTTGATATTATATTTAAAAAAAAAAAAAAAAAGAGTATTTTATATACAGAAAACTTGTAAATAACAAGAAAATTTTTAGTAATTTCTTTTTTAATTCATCTAAAATCTATCACAAAATAAATAAATAAATGTCTTAATTGTTGTTAAATATAATATGTTATATATAGAAGAAAAGAAACATTTTATTTATATATGTAAAAAAAAAAAACCTAAACACACAAAAAATTTAAAACAGTATATTTAAAAAAAATAAATAAAAATTGATATATTTTTTAATTATAATCATAATGTAATACGCATAATTTTATAAATAATAATCCTTAAAAAAAAAAACAACTCAAAATTTTATTAAATATTTTTGACTAAATCTATTCGGGAAATCTTAAGATCAGTGAAAAAATTAATTGCAAAATAATGAATAATTTAAAAACCAAAACTTAAATAAAAAATCAATAATACCAATTAAAAAAATCCCCCTTTTAATTAATTTTATGTATTCGTATAAATGATCGGTTATGAATCATATTAATTAATGTTTATTATTAAAATTAAAATGATTAGCGTACAAAATACACAAAAAAAAACGTTTATATAATCTAAATTAAAATAATCATTTTGTGTTTTTGTGTTCGTAAACGTTTTTTAAAACCTAATAAAAACAACAGAAAAAAATAGTTTTAAAAAAAAAGAAACAAAACCATTGGTAGATAATTACTTAAAAAAAAAAACACTGAAAATAATGTCTAAAACAAAACAAACAAACCAAATAACCAATTTAATTAATTAAATTTTCAATTTAATATATTCCGATCCGAAAGAAACCAAATAAAGCAATTTTTTTGCTGATTAGTTTTTGGTGATTAGTTCGTTCATTGATTGTGGGGTGGGTAAAATCTGAATTTGCTGGTAGATTTGATTGTTTTCTTGTATGGATGAATATAAATTTGGTGTGAAGTACCACGAATGATTGGTTATGATTAAATGGAATGATGGTTACAATAATAAGATACGATTAAGGTTCACTAATATGTGGATTAATTTTTGTTAAATTTAATAATTTACTATCTGTATGATATGTGTGAAATGTGACAGAACCATCAAAAGTTTTAAATATTAAATTGATTAATAAATCCAAAAAAATAAATAAACACATTATTTTAATTAATATATAATATTATAAAAATTAAACTGGGTAAAAAAATTAGAGGGTCGATTTTTTTTTTGGTTATTTTTTTTTCGTTGTTTATTCGATGATCGATTTATAAAAATAAAACATTAATATTTTTAGTAAAACGTTTGTATTTAAAAAAAAAAGAAAAGAAATTACACATTACGCGATAATAATATACAAAATTTAATATACAAAAACAAACCGGAGTAGTTATAGATTTAAGAATTTTCCCCACAAAAAAATAAATGTCATTTAATGTATTTTTATTAATAAATTTTAAGTTGTATAAATGTTTCATGAAAATATGTGGGTTTTTCAAATTGTTTTCAAAGTTTTACAAGTTCATTATGTATTAAGAATACTTTCTGCAATATTTTATAGACTAGGTTTCCCTTTGACAATTGATTTAGATTTGAGAATTTTTCAAGATTTTCACAATTTTCATTGTGTTTTTATCTGAAAAATTTTATCATATCAATTACGGATCCTGATTTAGTGAAAATTTTTCAAACAATCGTTTTGAAAATGCCTACCAGATCTTTTCAATGCATTAAAAATGTTCTGTACACAAATTTAAATTAGGTTTCCCTGCTACTATTGATTGAGAATTTTCCAAAATTTTCACAATTTTCATTGTATTCTTTAGTTTAAATTAAATTTTACCACATTTGCGATAGTGATTTAATGAAAATTCATCAAACTACAGCATTAAAAATTACACCAAATTTGATGAATGCATTAAAATTACTATTTGCAAAACGTTGGACAATAGTTTCCTTGGACAAACTGATTTAGATTTCAGTATTTTCCAAGATTTTCACAATTTTTATTGTATTTTTTATATTCACAACAACTTCTGATTGTGATTTCTTGAAAATTCTTCAAATAATCGTTTTGGAATTACAATTACTCTTTGCAAAACATTTTAGATTAGGTTTTCCTATACTAGATCAATGAGAAAGGTAAATTTTCCAAGATTTTCACCATTTTCATGGTGTTTTATATGAAAAATTTTATCACTTTAACATTTTAGATTAGGTTTTCCTACACTAGATGATTGAGAAATGAAAATTTTCCAAGATTTTCGCAATTTTCATTGTATTTTTTATATTTCCAATTTTATCAAATCAATTTCTGATTGAGATTTCTTGGAAATTCTTTAACCAAACAGTTTGAAACTTTCTACCATAGATATTTTTTTAATGCATTACAAATACACTGTTTAGCAAAAAGTATTGGACAATAATTGCCTTGGACAAACTCATTGAGATTTGAGAATTTTCCAAGATTTTCACAATTTTCATTGTATTTTTTATATGAAAAAATTTTATCACGTCAACTCCTGATTGTGATTTCTTGATAATTCTTTAAACAATCAAACATTGGAAATTTCACCCGATTTCAAAAATGCATTAAAAACTGCTCTGTACAAAATGTTTTCGTAGATTTGCTAGCGACTATTGATGGAGACATGAGAATTTTCCAATATTTTCATCATTTTTTTAGTATATTTCTTTATATACAAAATTTAACTATTTCAAATTCTAATAGTGATTTCTTGAAAATTTTTCGCGAACTTTTTTAATGCATTACAAATACTGTTTTGTAAAAATTATTGCATGATAGTTTCCTTATGGAAAATCTCATTTAGAATTAAGAATTTTCCAAGATTTTCATCATTTTAATTGTCTTCTTTTTTATATACTACGAAATTTAACAACTTCTTCATTGAATCGTTTTAAAAAATGATATTTAATAGAGAATTTTCCATGATTTTCAATAGTTTTCAGTGTATTTTTTTTCCTATACCATGATTTTTCCAAATCAATGACAATTTTTCCGTTTTTTTTTTTATATAAACCTTACCCAAAAAAAAATCTTTATAATGTCTTAGAAATCCAGAATATTGACTGTATATTCATGGACAAAATGCTTTTGATATTTAAAAAAAAAATCTATATATTCAACAATAAAATAAATGTTTTTAAATAAATGTTTTTTTAAATAAAATAAATAAAGAAATTTAAAATGTATTGCTAATAAAAATAAAAAGATTAGTCAAAAAAAAAAAATCAAATCATATTTATATAAAAATTTAGTTTTGTGTTTATTTTTTATCACATAATTATTAATAAAATTGCTCTTTTATAATAATACATATATATATATTAAAATAATTAACAAATATTTTAATTGTGTGGAGGGTGCGTTAATGAATTTGAATTTGGTGTTTTTTTTTAAATATATTAACGAAAATAAATTTTTACGAAACGAATTTTAGAGAAACATTTTCTATCTTTAACATTTACTTTTAGACATTTTAAACAAAATCGAATGGGTTTAATATTTATATAACAAAAAAACTAATAAAATATCCTTCCTCATATATATATATATATATATATATATATATAGAAGAACAAACACATTTATAATATTTATATGAAATGTATTTATTACAAAAATTTTATATATAAAAAAATAATATTCACTTATTTCTATATAATATTTCTATATATTACTTTATAAATAACACTACTATATTGATATAGATATATTTTTTCATTGATGTTTTGTATAATAATAATAATAATAATAAAAAATAATTGTATATAAATTAAACATAAAAAAAAAAAAATAGGATAAAAAAATCAAAACAAAAAAGTCTTATTTTGTTAGTAGTTTGCAAAATGTGAATGTGATGTTAAGGTTTTTCTTTTTCTTTTTTTTTTTTAATTAATATATAATATTTTATATACAATTTTCATATATATATATATCTAAATGAAGAACAATACAATTTTTTCTTTTTTAAAAAATATAATCACTAAATGGATAAGTAAATAATAAATATAAAAAAAAAAAACAATGATTTAACCGTAAACGATTAAAAGTTATTTGTTAAGAAAACATTTTACGAAATAGTATATATTCAAATGATTTAATATAGCTTCACTTCACTTATAATAGATATAGTCTCCCCTTAAATGATCATCGATGTGTGTATGTATACGGTATTAATTATAGAATTTAAAAAGACCGCTTTTATATAATGCAATTCGATTGCTCATTGCTCATATATTAATAATAAAAAAAAAAAAAAAATAGCCGAATCCGAATTGTTTCGAATCGGAAAATTAATTCAAGAAAAATCAATATCAAATAATCACATTTTTTTCTTTTAATTAATCAATCAATTGAAAGAAGAAAAAAAACACAATATGAAATGAATTTTATTATTAAAAATGTTATATAATTGGAAATAAAATAGCAAAACAAAAAAAAACTCCAATAAAAATTGACTGAATCACAAAAAATGAAAACGTTTATTATTCAAAAAAAAAAGACCGGATTTCATTTATTGGGCGGACGATTGATTCAGAATTGTGAATTTTTCACAAATTTTAGTGGAATTTTTATATGAAAAATTGTTAATTGCAATTTTCTTAAGAATTCGTTAATCAATGGTTTAGAAAATTTTAAACATTATTTATAATCTATTGTCTGTGTAAAATATTAAATGGGGGTTTCCTTGCAATGATTCGCATTCAGAAATTCGAATTTTCCAACATTTTCCCACATTTTATTGAATTTTTTATATAGAAAATTTAACATAAATAAATTTTTTTATTGTGGATTTCAATTGTAATTCATTAACCAATCGTGTTTAGAAAATTTTACAAAGTATTTATTTATAATGTATTTGAACATGTTCTTTGTAAAATAGTTAAAATTTTTGGTAAATACATTTTCTGATAGCGATTTCTTTAAAATTCATTAACCAATCGTTTTGAAAATTTTTTCACATTATTTATAATGTATATTAAAGATTTGTTTATTGTAAAATATTAGTGTTTGTGTTTTCCTTTCCTTTTACGTCGTCGATTGAGAAATGTGAATGTTCCCAGTTTTTCACACATTTTAGTGGATTTTTTTTTATATGGAAAATTTTTACATAAATACATTTTCTGATGGGGATTTCTATTGTAATTGATCAACCAATCGTTTTTAGAAAATTTTACAAAGTATTTATAATGTATTTGAACATGTTCTTTGTAAAATATTAATTGGGGGGTTTCCTTGCAATGATTTGCATTCAGAAATGCGAATTTTCCAAGATTTTCACACATTTTGGTGTGTTTTTTTATATGGAAAATGTTACAAAATAAATTTTCTGATAGGGTTTTGTTGAGAATTTCATCAACAAATCGATTTGAAAAATTTTTTCAAATTATTTTTAATTTATGCTAGTTGTCCTTTGTAAAATATTAGTTGGGGTTTTCCTTGAAACGATTTATTCAGATAGTGGCATTTTCACACAGTTTTTCACATATTTTCGATAGTTTAAATGTTATTAAATACATTTTCCCGGAAAATTCATCAACCAATCGTTTTGAAAGTATTACACAGTATTTATAATTCATTCGAGATATTTTTGTAAAATATTATTTGGGGGTTTTCCTTTTCCCTTAACCAATGAAGGTCCATTGATTCAGAAAAGTGAATTTCCCCAAGTTTTTCACGCATTTTAGCGATTTTTCATATAGTTTTATTAAATCATTTTCTAATAGCGCGATTTCTTGAAAATTCATTAATCAATCCTCTATAAAGATACATTTTACTAAATACACTTTTTTTTATTGTGATTTCTTATAAAATTCGTCAATCAATCCTCAATTTTTTACCAGATATTTTGAATCCTAAAACGATTTCTGAAAAATATTTTCAATACATCAAGATTTGCTTGTGCCCAGAAATATCCCTTTCCGTTTTGTGATTCTTTCAATTTTTAGTTAATTGATTAAAATACTTGCATATTTGAACAAGAAAATAAAATAATAACAAATTGAGTTTTTAATCGTTTTATATAATTAGTATATATATATATTTTTTATTGTCAAATTATTTATATATAGAATATAAAAATATATTAATAAAATTAAAAAAAAAAAGAAAAAGGGTATACTTATTTTATTGCCACAGAAAATTATATATCAATATATATATAAAAAAAAGATATTTTATTTTTTTTTTGTAAAATAATTTTAGTGTTTTTTTTTTTTTATTTTAATTACAAAATAAATTAGTATTTTTTACAACAATATTTATAAATAATTGCTTGATAATTAAACAAATAATATAAAATTATATTAACCGCGTATATTTAATCGTAAATAATTAACAAAACAAAAATGTTAATGGGTTCCTTTTAAAAATTAAAAAAAAAAATTATTTGTTTTAAGTGGTTTTATTATTATTATTATTATTTTATTTTATTTTGATTGCCTTTTTAATATATATATTAATTAAATTTAAACATGTATATATATTTTCATTTTGGATAATATTTAAAAAATACTTTTTTTGTTTTTTTTTTTTTTAAATAACGGGCAAATCTTTTATATAAAAATAAAATTATCAAAAAAAAAAAAGAATAAAAAAAGATCCTCAGGAAGATATAAGCGACTAATTATATCAATACCATTTGAGTATCATTGAAAAAAAAAATAACAAATTAATCTTAAAACAAAATTTTAAAAGAATTATAATTTTTTTTTTTGTTTTCACACATCATCTATTTTGAAAACTTCCATTTTATTTTTTATTTTTTTTTAATTATAAAATCATAAAATCAATATTGCAAAACATTAACTTTTTTTTATGTTTCCAATATTCTTTATACATTAAATGTTTTTATTCATGCAGAAAAAAATTAAAACCCCCCATGTACCAGAATTTGCCTTATTAATTATTATTATAATTAATATTATTTTCATTGAATTACATTTTTTATTTCACTTTTATTTAATGATATAAATAAAATAAAAAAAAATTAAATTACTAAAAATATAATATTTTTGATAAAATTAAACTAACTTTTAAAGAAAAAAAAATTGATAATATTTTTTTTTTTAATATAAATAATATAATAAATATATTTTTATTCATTTTATCTTGGTCTATATTAATTAATATTATTTAAAAAAAAATTTTAGTTTGATTGTTTTTTTTTTATTTTTAATTATTAAAATTTAATTTAGTTTGTAATTTGTAAAAAATATTTTAAACATAATTTTTTTTTTTTTATTTTATATTAATCATAATAATGTTTAGAGAAAGACAAAAAAAAAATACATAAGCATTTTATTTTTATCAATTTAATTTTAATATATTATATATATAATTAAAATTATCTATATATAGAGTTTTGTAAAATATCTAATTGTATCATTAATTATTATTATTAAATATATATCGTCGTATACCCAAGGTATAATAAACAAAATACAATAACGCACTTACAAAAACATATTTTGAAAAAATATAAACATAAAAATAATAAGATTTAATAAATAAATGCATAAAAAATTGTATTATTATTATTATTATTATAAAACGTCATCCAATCCATTTTCAATTTATTATTTTATTATAATAAATAATCAAATATATCTATAAATATATAGTAATTATTATTCAATATAATAATAATAATAATAATAATAAATAAAAAAAAAATCATTTAAAAACAACAATTGCATTAAAATGGATAAATATCTAATAATATTATTGAAAAAAATAAAAATATTTTTAACATAACATAATAATAATAAAAAAAAAATACATACAATATCTTTGTACCTTTTTTTCTGGTGTGTTTAGGATTTCTAATAATTAAATAATACAAACATAATGGCTGTTTTATATCAATATTATTATATTAAAAAATAAAATAAAAAATAAAAATAAAAATATATATAAATAAAAAAAAAATATATTAAAAAAAAAATAATTAACAAATAATTTAAACAAAAAAAAAACACAGTAAATATTAATTAAATAAACATATTTAAAGTCAAAAATATATGTAAAAAAAAAATATCACGAATATAATAACACAAAAAATATAATTCTACATATATATATTTATAATTTATATAATTACTAACAAAAACAAAAAAAAATGAACACAAAACATAGCAAATAAAATTAAGAATATTATTATTATTATTATTATATATAATTATAATTATTATTAAATATTATTAATAAAGAAAACCGAAAAAAAAAAAACAGAAACAGAAAAAAAAAAGAAAAATATAAAAGTAAATAAGAAAAAATTAGCAAACAAATAAAAAAACAAAAAAAAAAAATAAATATATATATATATTGCTGTCCATATAAAAAGAAAATAGTGTTTTTTTTTATTAATTAATTAAGTAATTAATTAATTAATTTAACAATAAAAAATTTCCAAAATTCCGGTCAAAATCAACACAAAACACATGATGATCAAGAACAAATGAGCAATCAATTCGGGAAAAATTCAGATATCACATCGGATTTCCTGGAAAACCAAATGAAAATTAATAACTTTTTTAACTCGAATATTCTCATCCATCAACGGGCAAAATTGATCTTTTTAAATCGAATCGAAGGCTTAACAAATTAACAAGACCTTTTTTAAACGTTCTATTCTGTTATTCGTGTATTCAAGAAAAAATTAATGAACAAGAAACAGATACAGTCAGATATCATCGAATACAATAGAATTATTCCTTTTATAATTTCATCAAAAATGTAATAAATTCTTCAATCAATCGGGTAACAATTCGCAGATATCACTTTTAATCAAAAATACAATTCAAATTCATCAACATTTAACCGTTTAATCCTTGGTCATTCATCAATCAACTACGGGAAAACCTGAAGACATCCTTTCAAATTTCTTCAAAAAAATTCAAGAAATTTATCAACATTTAAATCTTTGGTCATTCATCAATCAACTACGGGAAAACTGAAGATATCCTTTCTAATTTCTTCAAAAAAATTCAAGAAATTTATCAACATTTAAATCTTTGCTCACATTCATCAATCAATTGCGGGAAAACTGAAGATATCACTTTTAATTTTTATCAAAAATTCATTTCAAATTCTTCAACATTTAAATCTTTGGTCATTCATCAATCAATTGCCGGGAAAACTGAAGATATCCTTTCTAATCTCTTCAAAAAAATTCAAGAAATTTATCAACATTTAAATCTTTGCTCACATTCATCAATCAATTGCCGGGAAAACTGAAGATATCCTGCCTAATTTCTTCATAAAAAATTCAAGAAATTTATCAACATTTAAATCTTTGGTCAGTCATCAATCAATTGCGGGAACCCTGTAATCTTTGGTCATTCATCAATCGACCGGGAAAACTCAAATTCATAAACATTTATATGAATTCATATACATTTAACATTCTAATACTCTAACATTCATCAACAAATACGGAAATATTCAAATATCACAGCAAAATTAATTGAAAACTCAACAATTTGTGGAACTTTTTACCTTTAAAATACTTTGACATTCATCAATCAACGGCGTGAAAACTTTACATATCAATCAAAGAAGAAAATTTCAGACAATCGTTTGGTAATGTCATCAACATATTTAAATTGATTCGTAAACTTTTAACCTTATAATAATCGAATATTCATCAAAATCAACTGCTGGAAAACTTTAGAAATCACTTCAAAAATTCATTGAAAATCTCTCAATAAATTTATAATCTTTTAACATTTTAATATTCATCAATCAATCGGAAACAATTCCTATATCAAATTTCATCGAAAATTCAATTCAAATTCATCAACATTTAACCTTTTAATCCTTGGTCATTCATCAATCAAGCCAGAAAACGGGAGATATTTTTTCTAATTTCATCAAAAACATAATGAATTGATGTATTATTATTATTAACATTGCGTAATAATCGAACATTCATCAACAAATGCGGAAATATTCAAATATCACAGCAAAATTAATTGAAAACTTAACATTTTGTGGAACTTTTAATACTTTTACGGTCATCAATCAACCGGGAAAACTTGTCATCTGAAACTGTCGATGATTGATGAGCTTTTAACCATTTAACGTTCTTGAATGTTCAAGAATCAACGCGGGAACATTTCAGTGATCTCTGATCAAATATAATTCATGGCAAACTAAACAAAATTTATAAACTCTTGTGCTTCTCTCAAATACTCAGATGTTCATCAATTAAACGGGAAATTCTATCATCACTTTCACTTTTAATTACATTGAAAATTTAATGAATTAATTTAGTATACTTTTATACCGATAATATTTTAGAATATTCATCAAACTGTCGGGAATTGAAATGAACTATTACCATTCTAATTGTTCGGGCATTTATCATCATATAATCAATCAAAGTATAATAATTAAATAAATATATCGGTGATGATGTGATATATGTATTATATCATTAATATATTCAATATATCGGTAATGTTACTATCTGCGAATACTTAATAAATTAATTTACTTTTGAACTATACTTACTAATAATTGGACGTTCATCAATCAACTGGGGAAATTCAGATATCTTATTTATAATTTCATCGATAACTCAATAAATAGATTCAATTTTCCCCAAAACTATGGTTAAAAATTCAATCAATCGATAAAAATTCCTTTAAATTTGGCAGAAATATGAAGCAAATTAATATACATACCTATAATTTTGGGGAAATCAACATTAATGACATATATACATAGAAGAAAAATGTACCACAAAAACTTGTTCAATGGAAAATAAGAAAATTACTTCAAAACCGTTTTCAAGAAAATCCACAAAGAGATGTCCGGATGATTTATTTTTCCATCGGATCGTATTTTGCAGAGACCGATAACGTGAACTTTACCTTTACGCAGTATCAAGATCCATGCCTATTTGGAATGTTTTCTATACGCCGCCACCACATCAAAAATATATCTGAACAAGGTAAGTTGTTTTTTTTATTATTTAACAATTTGTACGCACCGATCGATGGTGAATCTCCTTTTTAATAATATTTTTGAATAATATCCTTGAATTATTGAACCTTTTATATATCTTCAATTGACTAACTAAATCAAATACACTCTCGACAACCGACGATGTGTTTAACTTTAACTTTATATAACAAACCGACGATTTGCTGTTAATTTCCTAATTTGTGGTTGTTATTTTGTCTGGGTTATGAGTTCAAAACCATTAGATTTAACTTACTAGCGATTTCTACGGAGTTTTTTTTCTATTAAAATTCAATTATGGAAATTATTCAGCAAATTTTTCCTTGTTCCAAATTTAAATTCCATTATTTATTTTCATCACACATTTTAGTGCATCCCGTGTGTGGGGGTGTGCATTATTATCTAATCCATCATATAAAATACTTTCAATACAGATACGTGCCAGTTTTCTATATAACTGATTGTTAAAATAATAAATAAATGTGTTAAAGACTTTTTAAAAATGGGATTAAACCATTTTTAATAATAATACAAAATAAAAAAATTCCCTCATTTTTTTGGTTTTTTTTTTTAGTTTTTATTTAAATGCTATACATACTGATAAGATTTAAAGATGCAGTATCGCATTTTGTGCTTTTTTACTTATTTTATTCATTCCCATTATCTTTTGAATATAATCTTATATACAATATTATAATAATAACAATGAAAAAAAAATTCAAAATACAAAACAACAAAAGGAAAATGGAACAAAAAATAAATAATAATAAGGAAAATTTTGAAGACATTTTAAATGGAATGGATTTTTTTTTTCTATATATAAAATACATTAAAAGAACGACAACAACGACGACGACAACAAAAATTAATGAATATATATACAAGTAAAATTTATAAATAGCTTGTGTCTATACAAAAAAAAATTATATAATCTTCAATATTTTCTTTTAAAAATCCTTGTTAGATTTTATACATCATTTTATAATGATATTTATTTTTTGTTTGGTTTGATTTGGTTTTGCGTGGTGTAGAAAAATATTCGATTATTTGTGTATTATTATATATTGTTTGATTATGAGCGAGTGTATTTATAATATAATATTTAAATTTAAAAAAAAACGTAAAAGGAAAAAAAAAATTGGAATTTCCTTTCATATTGAAATTTTCGAGGCGATTTGTATTGTGGCTATACAAACTAATTTTATTTTAATAATTTTTCTGATTTTTTGTATTCGTATGTTTGTACAAATTTAATTGAAATGTTCTTTTATCCATATATATACATGTAATTTGGGAAGAAAAATATTTTATATATTGTGAGGAAGATTTCAATATTAAAAAACCGCCCCCGAGATATATAGTCATTTAAAGTTGTTATATATTTTTCTTTTAATATAATCATATATGACTTCGTTTCGAATAGTGTCTTTTATTAAACACAAAACACAAAAACTCTCTGAATATGAATTATAATTTAATTTAATTTAATTCGATTATTAATTTTAATGAACTCCTAGTCCGAGGGAAAATTAATATAATTTTTTATTATAAATGTATTATAAATTGCATATAGAAATCGACGTTTTATATTTATTCAATTCAAAAATATTTCAAATTGTATGAATTGAATATTTTGTTGGTGCTTTTCAAAAATGTGATTTTGATTTTATAAACGAGTATTTTTGTTAGATTGCCGTCGTCACATACATATGAAAGTAAAAATATTTTATATATCATATAAAATTATATTTTACCGTAAAATATTTATTTCTCTCACACTGATTGAAAAACAAATCGATCACAACCACAAAAATCATATTTATAATTAAAACGTGTAGTTGGTAGTTGGTTTTATCATTTGTCAATATAATGAAATATTATTTTTTTTCCAATTTTCCTTGAAAGTTTAAATTTTTCTATTTAATAATTAAAGTTTTTCCTATAATTAATGTATATTTAAAATTAGTGTTGTGTAATAATTTTACTTAAATATGGTTTAAAAAAAAAGGAATGAAAATTTTATTTGTTTTGTTGCATTTTTATCATCACCGTCTTCATCATCATCATCATCGTCATGAAGAAAAAACAACAAAACAACAAAACAATAGACAAATGAAAATTGAAGCTGTGTTGTGATAATAAAAAGATTATCGAATTAAGGTAAATAATGTTGTTTATCATCAATGGTTTGTTAAAAAAAAAAAAAGTCGCTAAAATATCTAATGAAAATCGGTAATGAGCGCGGAGGCGATCATTTATTCATAAGAATAGTTTTTATTGTGGGGTAAAATAAAATACATCTCGGGATTTTATTAATCAGTGAATGTGCGAAATATAAATCAATTCAGTGAATGTGCGAAATATAAATCGTATAGTTAAATGTTTCCAACAAGTTTTCCGAATTATGTGTTTAATTTTTGATATAAGTATGTGGGATATTAATTTTAATACATCCAGGAAAATATCAGAAGAATTTACAGAGCAATACATTGATGGGTAAATATTTTTGGATATTTTGAAATATTCATTTCAGGTAAATTTTTAAATATTTAATGTATTTGATGTAGTCAGGTCAGTATATTTAATTTTATTCATTTAAATCATCATGGAAATTGAAAATTAATAAAATCTATACTTTTCAGTTATTGGGTAATGAACCGACAAAATTCAGTAAATTTACCATTCTTAGACATATGGAAAATATTAATCATATGAATGTGGAAATAACAAAAATGTTTATGGATCAAGTTGAATTGAAAGAAATAAATGGATCAAAATTATATCAAGTATATAGAATATAGAATAAGGAATAATTTAGAATTTAACTTAAAATATCAATGATACTAAGCGAATTCAATTTAAATGGTTATCAAAAACATTGTCAAAATGATGACCGATTTGGAATTAAACTAGGGATTTCAATTCTCCAATAAAATGGAAATTTATTAATTATAATAAAATTGTTCAATAAAATACTATTATTTCGCTATCAACAGTTGAATGCTAAGATTATCTATTCCACGCCTTAAAATTAATAAAATAAGAAAATTTAAGTAGATCCAACCACCTTTCAATTTCATCTGATTGTATAATACAAAAAATATTTATAATACTTTATTTATATAATATATTACCTAAAATTATATACACAGTGCGACAATTAATATTCCGGGCTGGCTCCTAGGAAATACATTAAAAACACGATTTTTGAAATTTTTTTTTTTATTTATTCAAAATATTCTTCTTCTGATACAATACAACTGTTACATCGATTTATGCATATGTAGATGCTGTTTGAATGGTTTCAATATCCTCAAAAAAAAACATCTTTTCAATTTCATTTTAAGTTTTGGGAACAAGGAGAAGTCACATGTGCTAAATCAGGTGAATACGGTGGATGATTTAACACAATGTGACTTGATTTCGAGCCAAAAACTGACGAACGATAAGTGAAGTGTGACTTGGTGCATTATCGTGCAACAAACACCAACTATTTGATTTACGATATTCAGGTCGAATATACGACCAATCCTGCCTATCAAACGCTTCAAAACTTCGATATTATAAATGCTGACTGTTTGACCAGTTGGAACGAATTCTTTACGGATAGTTCCCTTGCTATCGAAAAATGTTACGAGCATTGTCTTGATTTTCGATGGAACTTTTCTTGTTTTTTATTAGCCTGTGTTTTAGCCATCCACGAAACGTTTATACCACTAAAAACTTGTGTTTTCTACCCATACAATTATCTCCATTAACTTGCTACATCTATTTGAACGTTTCTGTTGCAGATTTACTAAGCTTTGCGTTGAATTTAATGACTGCCCTTTGTTCCATGTTAAAATTCCGACTTCAACAAAAATATTGTTTCACAAGAAATATCATTACTTTTTTATTTGTCAACCAAATGTAATGAATGGATTTTTACAGACGATAGAGAAAACATCAAGCTTCAAAACGCATCACGCTTTTCCATCACATAGATCGTCCGACTGGTTATTGAGATATGATTTGAGTCAGGAATATTAATTGTTGCACTGTGTATTTATTTATTATCGGAAAATTGTACAGTTAGAAAATTCAATCTCTTATTTAATGATATCAATTTTTACCAATAACCTTTCAATGATTTGAAAAAATTGTTCTTTGCTATTTTCATGTATTAACCTTTATTTATAATGATTTTTCCATAATCTTGTTCTGAAACTATTAAAATATAATATATCATTATCGGTAACCTTACCCCAAATGAAATTGAAATTTCATTGTAATTCCATCCTAAAATAATTTTTACCAAACTATAAGAAATTGTCAATGTTTCTAAATTTTCCACCATAATTTATTTCTAAATTTTCCACCAGAATTCTCTCTCAGAAAAGTTCCTTGAAATATTTTGATATTTATTTAGTGATTTATTTTTCATAATCTTTTGTATGAAGTTTGCTTAGGGAATAATAAAATTGATACTTGACAATCCAAACAAAAGCTTTGGATAAAATACCAATTTCACAAATCGTTTACTTGTGAAACTACGTTTTAATTTTATCATCTCATTGATACATTTAATTATAAAATATGATTATTTCTAAACAAATTTTCATTGATTATTATAAATTTTCCTTTATATTATATTATTAGATCAAAATAAAAAATCCTTTACGTTCCAAGTCCAGATTGGATTTCATAATCCACTATTTGGTCCAAATATCAATATCAATATCAATATTATTATGAGATTTAGAAATAGGCAAATTTAATTGATATAAAATAAATTTCCCAATTCCATTTGTTATATAATTATAATATCATGATCATTAAAACATCAATCGTTATCATAGTAAAATCATCAATATTTAAAATAAATATTCAAGTTTTTAATTTATAATAAATATTATTATTCATTTGTATTTATATTCTCAAATGATCGTCTCTCATATACCAAAAAAACATGATAATATATAATTTTTCATATACACAAAGAATTTATAAATATATTGCACAGAGGTGCATTTATTATATATAAGGGTAAGATAAAAAAGCCATATCGATTATTAAATAACCAAAACTAAAAGATTTTATTAATAAACATTTATAATCATAAGATCATCATCATTCAGGGACCATTTTCATACAATTTTTGTATTCCCAAAGATATTAAATACCAGTCGTTATATAATACAATTATTAATTTTGTATATATATGACAATTATTAAAAATGCAACTCTGTGAAATAATATGCCAAAACATGAATAAAAACCACTTTTTATTGGTATATAAATACGAATAATTACTGTTAATTTTCATATATTTATCTATATTTATTTTATATAAAAATTATATTTTACCGTAAAATTTTTTATTTCTATCGCACCGATTGAAAAAAGCGATCACCAAAAAACCATCAAAATTATATTTCAAATCACGCGTCGATTTTTTTGTGTTCAGTTCAGTTGAATTAAATACGATTGTTTTTTTTTTCATTATAGTTTTTCTTAAAAGTGTTTTAAAAATTTTCCCTTTTAATAAATTAAGTTTTCCTCAATCAGTGATTATAAAAGTTAGTGTTGTGAAAAATATTTCTTTACAAAATGATATGGAAAATGGAAGAAAATTTTATTTTCATATTGCTCGGGTTATCTATACACAGTCAGCATCAGCTTTGCATATTATCATCATCATCATCATCATCATGAAGAAGAAACAATAAAACAGTGGAAAATTGCAGCTGCTGTTTTGTGATAATAAAATTAAGATTCCCTCAAGGTAAATAAATTTTTATTTTATCAAATTGTATGTGTTTTTTATCAAATTGTTTCAGCTTTCATCCATCGTCACAACGGGGGTAATGAATAGAAAAAATGTTCTTTCAATTAAAATTAATAAAATCGATCAGGAAAATATCAATGAAAAATTCGGCAGTAGTATAGGAACATTTAATCAAAAGAAAAGTTTTTTTTTTGGGGAGGTAAAATAAAAGTCATGTCGGGTTTTTTTTTTTTTTGAATTTCAAATCAGTGAATGTGAAATATAATAAGTGCGATGTTTCCAATACCGTTTCATGATTGCGTGTAATGTTAGTTGTAAACGAGATAAAAATATTGATTGCTAGTAATTTTAATATATTCAGGATAATATCAGAAAAATTCCCAGAGCAAAATGGATAAGGAAATATTTTGTGTGTGCATATTTTAAACTATTTGTTACAGGTAAATGTTTAAATCTTTGATGTAGTCAGGTCAGTATATTGAATTTTATTTATTTAAAATCATCATTGAAATTGAAAATTAATAAAAATCAATATTTTTCAGTTATTACGGAATTAACCAATAAAAAAATTAAGCGCAAATTGAAGTTCCTTACAAATATGGAAAAAAATTAATAAAATGAATGTTTAAAATAACAATACTGTTTATGGATCAACAAAAATAAATACAGAAACGTATTAAAATTATAGATTAAGTAAAAATATAGAATAAGGAATAATTTAGAATTTAAGTTATCCAATTAACAAATGGAATATTTATGACATTCGTCAGAATCCCGCATTTAATCTCATCACGAAAGATATTTATTTAATACCTGAAAATTGAACTTTTTTGAGGGATGCTTTCAACATGTTTTTTGTATAGTTAATAATATAAACGAATGTAATTTCATTTTACCATAACTTTTCATAGCTTTGATGAAATTGTTCTGCTTGTATTATTCAATGGGCAATTACCGTTTTTTTTATTCATTTTATCTTGTTCTAAAACTTGTAAAATATAATATCAGTGTTCGATAAACTACCCTTATATAATTTAAATTTCATTGTAATTTCATTGTAATAATTTTTCCAAAGTATTAAAATACATAATACGAATATATAAAAAATTAGAATATTTCATTTTTTCGAAATGTCTCTCCCGAATTTATTCAACAAAACCATATTTTTAATATCCTTAAATAGTTTCTTTCCTAAACACACTTCCTTAAATCGCAGAACGTTCACCCGTGCAATCACCCGAATCTCGAACAATTCAGATATTAAATCAATATTTCATTGAAAACTTAATAAAAATTTTAGAAACTTTTAATATTCCAATACTTTTGGACATTCAGTGCGGTTATAACCGCGGGGAAAATTGAAATTCGTAAATTGAATTTCATCCAAAAACTCAATGAATTATTGAACATTTAACCATACCTCCTGTTATTTGAAAATCCAATATATAATGTAATAGTAGTAAGAGTTATCTGAATCTGAATATCGCGTCTATTGCGTTGATGACTTTAAACTTTAAATAACACAAGGTATAATGAATTTAAAATCTAAATATAATTCTAATCTGATTATAATTAAAAATTAGATAACATTCTATTACATCCGCGCATCTATGGACATCAAAATAGCAACTATATCATCTATCCATGATCGGTATGTAACTCAAATCCAGTTTCTTTCTTTATAAATGTAGGATAGAAATACACGAATACATGATGACATACACATTATAGTATATTAAAAACTATTCATGCAATTTGAATTAAATATATAAATATAGGAATAAGTCATGTTATTTACCTGCTGATATATCATTAGATAGTTATATTATATACAGAAATGATATAAGATATATATAAGAACAAATTTAATGCTATATAAATATTGCTGTCTATTTATATATAGAATATAGAGAGATAATCGAATTCTAAATCACATAAGTTTTGAATTGTATATATATATATATATATATATATATATATATATATAAATTAAACTATTTACGAAAACGTACATAAACCGAATTTGTATGCATATTATATTTGTGTGTATGTTATTCAAATATAAGGAATTATATTTATATATATAATAAATATTTGTATTAGGCTATCCAAAATAATTTATGAATATATCCATAAATGGTTATGGATATGTATTTTAACAAATTAAAATTAATTTCGTCATTTCGACAATCAATATAAGAATATTTAAGTTTCTATTCTGAAAACTGATATACAATTCTAACAGTTTAATGCATATTGGAAAGAATTTGTTCTGATTTTACAAGCCAAATTTTTTTAAATTCAATCAAATCCTTAAGATTCATTTTACATAAATTGCCACGATTATCGGAATTTGATGGAGTCTAGGCAATTAATTGTATATTTCTATGTATATTGGGATATACAAACAGTAGAACAGAGCTGTATATATATACATACATATATATAAATAATTATTTTATCAAGATATCACTTCAAAAATATATAAGTTTAATTAACTTATAAAATTATTTGTCTATATATTCTTTATATATTCACTTATAAAATTATTTGTCTATATATTCTTTATATATTCATATTTCGTTTAAGTGTAAGTTATATATATAAATATAAGATATAAGATAAGATAAAGTGACAAATAAATATTCTTAATTATATGCCAGATATAGAGAGTGTATAGTTTATTTAAAATTTTAAATACATTTTATTACGTGTGCGTATTTATGTTTGATTAAAAACTTTAAACTACTATATATTTTTAAAGGAGTGTATTTAAATCTATAAATTATAAATTGCAGGTGGGATTTTTTTTTATCCTGTTAAATATTGTAATAGTAAGTAGAAAATTGTTTGAAGGATATGAAAGTCATTTTAGAAATTGTCTATAAAACATTAATCGAAAATGATAAAAAAATCTCTGCCTTTATTTTAAAAAACATTTCATCATCATAATCATCATGAAGGATTTTGACTGTAGTTTTTAAAATTTTAGAAGGTTTTTTTTTATAGATTTTATAGCCTTTGTGTTGAAATATTTTTTTGTAATAAAAACTGATTATAAAAAGCAATTTAAACAAAAAATATCTGACGCAGAAAATCAGAAAAATCCTATATAAGTTTTATCACCGTCACCTTAACCTTAACTCATATCTTCCCTGATACCAATTTAGAATAATATATTTTGTGGAATTTCAATCTGCAGGTAATCCTTTTACCACCCGAAAACAATGAGAATTCTAGTGTGTGATAATTATGAAATGGAGAGTTAATCGAAACCTCTATTTTTTGGTTATCATTTGACTGTTTCATAGAAAGAATTCCATGTTTGTTTTGTTAATGGAAAATCGAGATTAAACGAGATAATTTAAATTCCGCAACATAGTTGCTAAATTATTTGAATAAAAAAAAAGGATGTTGGGTCAAATTTGACCACAAAATCCAAGAGGATGAGGGTTAATCATATTTTGATTTCACGTGTCGTGTCGTTTTTGTGATCGTTAGTCCTTAAATAGTGATCGTTAAAATATTTCGATTTGTTTTTATTAATTTTCCTTTAAAGTGTTAAGTTTTCCAAATTAAAAATTAAAGTTTTCCTTTGTATTGTGAATTTAAAATTAGTGTGACATAAAAGATTTCCTTAAATGTCATATAGGGAAGTTAGGAAAATTTTATTTTGGGGTTATATTTTCATTATACGTCTTCATCATCATCATAAAGGAGAAGGAACAAAATAACGAAACAGATAAAGGAAAATTGCAGCAATTGCAGCAATTCAACTCAATGAATGTGGCTAAATGTTTCAAAAAAGTTCATACCATATAATTGCATTTAATTTTTGTTAAAAGCGAAATTGACATTGCAAAATTAGGATAAGTAAATACATTTTTGTATATTTTGAAATATTAGTTACAGGTAAATGTTTAAGTGTTTTATGTATTTGATGTAGTCAGTTAGTATTGAACTTTATTTATATAAATCTCCATTGAAATTAAAAATTAATAAAAATCCATATTTTTCAGTTATTACGGAATTAACCGATAAAATTAAACAAATTGAACTGACTTACAAATATGAAAAAAATTAATAATATAGGAATGTTTAAAATAACAAAAATGTTTATGGATCCGCACAAAAATAGATTAAAGAAATAAATGGATCAAAATTATCTTAAGTTAATATATAGAATAAAGAAAAATTTAGAATTTAAGTTATTAAAATATAGGGAAATGCAATTCAATTAACATTGGGAAATTCAATTCCATTTAAACTGATCAATGCTTTGACTGTTCTGATCTTATTTATTTTATTTTTTTGTATCACTTAATGACCACAGTCTACATTTTATAGTAATTTTATCTTGTTCCTAATCTTGCGTAAAATCTATCATATGATTATCGGTAAACTACCCTTTAAAATTCAAATTTCATTGTAATTTTTAGTAATTTTTCCAAACCTATAAAAATTAAATATTATATTAAAAATGAAAATGTTTTAATAGATTTTAAAATTTTCCACCCAGAATTTGTTTCATAATTTCTCCGGAAAATTGCCATTAAAGAAAAAAGATATTATGATTGGCATCATTTTTATGTCAGGTTGTCAGGAATTTTCTCAATATATAATAAAATTTATACCACTTTTTGATGATTAGGTTTGATAAAATATCCATTTAGTTGTTAAGCTATATAATACAACATTTATTGCATATTTAATTTTAAATGAAGGAAATAGAAATTATTTGTATGTAGAAAAGGATTAAAAAATTTTATTCAATTATTATTTATATTTTCTTTTAATTTTCCTTTTTATTATGTTGGTAAATAAAAGTACTGATGGTCCAAGTCAAGGTTCGATTCCTAAAATCGCAACTTAACTTGAACCATATCAGGATTATGAATCCCTCAATGCATATATATAAAAATTATTAAATAGATGGTCTTACGTAAAATGAATTGATAAAAAAACAATAAATTTCCATTAAATTTGATGGTTATTTATTTTTTTTTATCAATTTATTTTACGTAAGACATTTACAGTTATTTTTGGATGTAGAGCGGGTACCCCCCACGGGATACCCGGGAATATATATACACTAACCACAACTGGCAGAAACGCCAGCGCGGTCCGTATATATATAAACCTACGGGGAACATCATTGCTGGAATATGGTTTGTCTCATCGTCGACTGTCCAACATTCAAACAACCATGTTCCCCTTAATTAAAAGCAAATCTCACTTGTATTTTTTGTACAAGTGAGATTTTTTTGTATGTGAAAATCGGCGGCTTCCTTACCAATTATGCCATCCATCCATATGAAAATATATACCATATTTTGAGTTTTTATAACTGCTTGAAACATTATATGCAATCAACATAAATCATGTGTACGTTTTTTGTATTTGTGTATTGATATATCAAAACGAGCGAGGACGATCGCAAATATACCGAAAATATAATCATCTTCGTATACACATTGAATTTATTCACCGACGTGCAATTTATATATCGATAACATATATGTAAAGATATCTTACATATGTTTTATGTATACGAGTGCATCTGTAAATTATATTGCGGTACTTTTTATTTTATAACAAAATTTTTTTTCTTTATGAGCATTACTTTGTTGCTTTTTTATTTCTATATACATTTTTTTTTGTCAGTTTTCCTAATATATATATGAAAAGTGTTAAATTTTCCAATTATAATTAAGTTTTTTCTTTAATAATTTTGTAAAATAATTAATTAATAATTAGTAATTAAATAATTAGTAAGTAATTAGTAATTAAATAAATTTTCCAATTATAATTATCATTTTTCTTTAATAATTTTGTATAAAAATGTCCCTGAATGAATTGTGAAAAATCATGTGGAAAATTTAAGTGATTTTCTATTTACATATAAAATATAAAATGTATATGATAAAATAGGTAATGTGGAAATGCTTCCATCATAACTTCCGTTCATTTAAATTGTATGTACATATGTGAATTTATTATAAATATTATTTTATACATGAAAAGACAATAGACACAATTTTTGTACTCAAGTTTTTTCTTTATTTCCACACATTTCTACAATTTCCAAACACTTTCCTATGGACCTTTATTATATGATTAACATAAATAAATATTTACTTAAAAAAAAATGATGGTCCAAGTCATGGATGGTACGAGTACAACAAATTTACTAATAAAACCTAGTCTTTATAATTATATAAATATCGCGTCATATAAAACTTGAATTATATCATCCGTATGTGTGTTTGATTTGAATTGATATCATACCACGATACCAAAATCGCAATATAATTTTTCATACACAAACACAATATCGAATTGTATAGTGTATATATTTACAGGCATGCATTTAATATGAATAATAAATTAAAATCATCTATCATTAATGAATACTTTTAATTCTTATACAGACAATTATACAGCGAATTGCCTCAAGAAAATTACACAGAATTTTCATTTAGATTATATAATACATATAATTTCCTTTAGAAAAATATAATCATTATACAGGAAATTGTATTTCAGAATAAATGTTTTCTTAAAAAGATTACATTTTTTAAGTTATTGGTTTTTTTGATTATTAACTTTACGCTGGATGGAAAATTCTTATAAAAGTTATTCGACTTTGATTAATTTTATTTAATTTATAATTCCTACTACTCCTAAGAAATCGGAATACGTACCTTTTTTATTTGGTTATTTAGTCTACGAATTATTACCGTAATTTTTAGTATTGTTGTATAAAATTTATTTATATACTCTCTCTGTACTTATATAAAAATTTTACCGTAAAATGTATATTTCTATTGCACCCATTGAAAAAAGCAACACAATCACAATCAGAAAAATTATATATTTCATTTAACGTGTCGTTTTTGTGATCGAATTATTTAATATTTTTAATTTTTAATATTTTTTATTTGTTGTAATATTGAAAATTATAACAATTGTTTTTGTTTTGTCGTGTATTTAAAATGTGATATTTTCTTATATGTAAATTTTCTTTTGACTGTGCAGTTTCTTATATTTTCTTATTATTGTTGTTCCTGAAATATTGCTGATGCTTCCACAGCATGAAAGTAATTATGAAATTTCTCAATTGGTTTTCTATTCATTAACATGATCAGCATTTCGAGTTCAATGTTCTGTGTGGAAATAAATTTTTTTTCCAATAGTTCTTTATGGTATGCCTTCTTATTGAATTATAGTGTAGAATTTAATTTTTTTTTTTTTGTTGTATTGAATTCGTAGAATTGTGTTGTTGTTATAATCAAAATGGATTTCATATAATTTTGTGGAATTTTATATACCAAAATAAATATTCTTATTATTCTTAAATAAAGAACTGTATATATTAATCATTAAGAATACCAATTCAAATAACTCCCATTCTTTACCTTCATCAATTCATATCCAATCTTTCATTCAAAAACATTCAACATTCGTTTCATCTATCTCTTTTTTTGGAATATTCGTCTACCAATTGAAATATTAATTTATTTATTATTACTATATTTAATATTATATTTTTATTAATTTATTTTTATTTTTCTTTATTTATTTCCAGGTATTTGTAATTTTTTATCTGCTGTCTATACGAACTTTTAACCATTTATTAACCAATTCTAATCAATGTGTGAGTAAAACATTTTTTATTCTGTTTTTTTAAAGGTAAAATTAATCGTATTAAATTAAATTTGGTTATCGCGTATAGTTTACAATTTATATTAATAACAGTTATTAATTATTAATTTTGAGTTGATTCAAAAACAATTTAAATTTTCATTAACGAATTGAATCGCTTTGGTTTCGTTTTGAAATTCGTATAGCAAAAATCAGAAATATAATTATTTAAAATCATATTTTAAGCAATTTCCCGCAATTTGTATTAATTCATTTTATAAATATCTTAAAAAATTATATCTAATGGAAACATCGAATTGTGTTATAAAAGGCATATCATAAAATTTCATTAATTTTAAATATATTAGTTTAAATTTAAATCATCGAAGGTATAATAAAAATCGGATAATATTTAATTTAATTTTTTTAAACTCTTTAAAAAAAAAATAGAAATTTGTATTTTTAGATTTCATGGTAGATCGTTTAGATTTAGATTATTTTATATCTATTAATTTGTCTTTATTTTGCATGAAATATCTACTGTGAACTCGACTTTATAGTTTAGTTTAGTTACTAATTTGTAGAACATATATTTTTATTGATTATATTGAATTATATAAATTTTATTAAAATATCATTTGTCCTATTTTTCCCAATAAAACCCATAAAAAAGGTATAATTTTCATGTGTATTTTTCCTTTCAATGGAATCAACTACTGATTAATACTTTTATCCTATATATATCTATAATCACAAAAATCCTATCCATGAATACTTGGGTCAAGCCCTCTGGTCCCGTCAAACGGACTGACTACGCGACAAGTATTCATTCCTATCCAATCGTCTGATAGGTCCCCTGACAACGTTGTTTTTTTTTATAATTGGGCTTGTTTAGGGTAACTTTTAAGTTTCTATAAATATTTTGTTTACAAGTAATTTTATTATTTATATTAATTTATATGTTTACTAATTTGCATGCCTATATTTTGTTTTTTAACTATTTTATTTAAAACATTTAATATTTTTTTCGCTATTACTTTTTTGTTTGATAACTAAAACACTTGTTCAATTGTAAAAGATCGACTATACTTTATAAAAATATTACTTTGAAGATATTACACTTATTCAATCAATTGTTTAATGAATGACAGAAATTGTATGAGTGATTTGTTTTTTATTAATACAACCCAACCGAATTTGATTAATAAAAGTGAGTTATCATTAATGGTTTATATGGGAAAATTTTGTTTAATGACATTTCCCAAAACCACTACTGACTAAATTATAATGAAAATTTTCAGCAACTTTCAAACTGATCTTTAGATAAAATATCAAGCAATTTTCAGCTCAATCGATTAATTAAAAGAAACCCGCAAAAATTAATTTTTCAATGATGTTTATGATGCGTTTTTTTTGTGCAAAACATTTAAGTTTTGAGGAAAATTCAATATCATTTTATTGGTAATCAAATCACCCATTTTTATATTATAATATAAACTTATATTGATAAAAAAAAAAATAACCGCAATATTTTACTTTATACATATACAAAAGAAAAATATATAAATTTTTCAAATATTTTATGCTCCATTTAACAATTCGTTTATTATTCCATTTATAGCTATAGTTATTAGTTACTATATATAAAGATGAATATGTATTTATATGGTGTTGTTGTACATAATTAAATATGTTTAAATCAGAGCCTAAGCTGGACATTCTTTTTTGCACATTCGAAATATCCACAGGTTTAGGATATTTCGAAAGACAGATTAGCAAATTAATTAATCTCCAAAAAAAAAAAAGAAAAAGGTTTTTCAGATAAAATTTTCTGGAAAATTCAATTTTCCATATTTTTAATTTTTTAAATTACAGCCATCACGAGAAAATTTAATTCATTTCTGTTAGTTCATAGAAGAAAATTTGATAATCCCCGGGTTGGTTCAAAAGATATAATCAATTTTTCCATAAACTGTTCATACGTTTTTCCTATTTTTAATGTACTTCAAACGATTTTTGTACCATTTACAATTCTCTTTTACACTATCACAAATTTTTTTGATTATTCAAGGAACTCGAATGGAAAATCGGTTATATCTTTTGAACCAATTTGGGGGGCGATTTTCAAATTTTCGTCTTGAAATATTCAGAATTGATTGAATTTTTTGATGGATTGAATTATGCAAAGAAAAACCCGGGGTTGTAATTAAAAAACCAGAAAAGTTTATTGTCCTGACAATGTAATTCGCTGCTTGACCAAATTCTCTTTTATAAGTTAGTTAATTAGACATATTCCGTTCAGAATATCTTATCCTCTTGGTTCCACATCTGGCTAACAATTTCCCATCTTCGCCCATGATATATACATTTCATGATATATAAATATATAGTTTTCATTCCTTTATACATATATATATATATATATACAATATCATAAATACATATCAATGAGTTTTCCAAAACTAGATTATATGCTGTTGAATAAATTTCACCATATATATATATTTATTTATTTATTTATAAGAAAATTATCATAATATTAATATATAAAAAAAAACTACAACATAATCCTAAAAATCTATATATAATTTATTTATAATATAATCAGACTAGAGCATCGAGTTATTTAGAGTTGATTATATAGATAGAAAATATTATTATGAATATATAGTTTTTATGGTATATATTTCCAATTAAAAATATTCCTTTTTTTTCCTTTTTGTTTTGACCTAATTCACTCTTTTGATTTCAATCATCACCGCGCCACTTCATATTATTATTATTATTATTATGACACTTTTATATAAATATATACCTACTATACCATCTCTAAAACAACACAATATACATGAGTGTATATATACAATACACAGTATAAATATTTATTAATATCGCAAGATTTTTATGAAACATGTTATAAGTTTTCACTTTGACATCGCATGAATTTGTTTTCTATTATATTGTATATATATACTACCAACCATCTAATGTTTGTGTATATATATATTTTTTAGTATTTTTTAGATCTTTATTATATCCATATATATGTATATGAAAACATAAAGGATATATATAAATATAAATAGCATATTATTATGGATAACTTTTCTATATATATATCCATCCATGTATTATAAATACACAAATAAAAAGCAGTATATTATTATGTATAGAAATATTGTGTTAATAAACTTCATAAATATATCAGGCATATATGCTTTTATATATATATATAGAGACTTCTCTATTATTATTATTATATGGTTTGTGTTATTATTTTGTATATTGAAAATTATATTCATATACAACTCTAACCACTATTATATCGGACAGCCGCTATTTTATTCGTATGCTCGATTTTGAGATGCCAAAAAGGACTTTAAACTTTAATTTTTTTAATCCTTCTAATTTTATTTCATCAAATGATGGTTTTAGTTAAATAATTACGCAGTCAGAAGTAAAAAATCTTTTTAATTCAATTAGTTATGGAATTTATTTCAAAATAATACAATTTAACAAAAAAAAAAATTTTACCATTATAATATCGGACACTTAATTATAGTAACGCCACTATTCTCCTTTGTAACGCCTCCTTTGGTCTTTATGATATCCTGCAGTCTCTTAGACGTGGTATTTATACCTAATTTTTAAATTCATCCGGTGTTTTTGTATTCCTCATTGCAATTATTTTGCCTTGGAATACTTCACTCATTCAATTGTAACTTTCATATCATCATGTTTTTACTTTGTTTTATTAATGCCCACATTGATTCTATTGGACTTAAGTCAGGACTTGAAGATGTCCATTTCTAAAAGTGGCTTTTCTAAACCCATTTCTTTAGCTTCCAACCAGTTCTTAGTTGCTTTAGCGGTTTGTGGTAGATCAACATCTTATTGAAATGTATATTCGCCGTTTGAATATAATTTAATAGTCGATCGCAAAGGTAGTCGCATTTAATATATGAATGTGTTTTTGGGGGTTAACCGTACACTAAATGAAATATAAATTAATAAAATTAAGTAAGTAAATCAAAAAAAAAAGAAACGACTCCTTTTGAATTGTAAATTATAATAACTGCCTGAAAATTTCACAATGCGTTTTAAACAATCACAATGGAATACTTCATTTTTTGTGTGAATTACTCTTTTATAGGAATTACCAACAATAACGAATTTACAGTCATCATCAAAATATAATGCTAATCCATTCCAGCAGAACTCAAAATTGTTTATTGTTTTGTTTTTTGCAAAACAATTGAAAGGGGCTTTGATTTGTGCTGAAAAATTAGTAGGGAAAAAACATTGTTTAATCAAAAATATGTCTTTATTTTTATCTTATATTCATACAGTTCTGTTTATAAATCCATTATTGCCTTGTTCAGTTTCGTGCGACCACTTTTTGGATTGCTGTTGACCATTTTAGAGTTATATCACTCACAGAGCAGTTCTCCTATTTTTTCACAGTTGCATTTATCACGATCAGTAACATTAGATTTTACACCTGCACTTTCTAGTAATTACATGATATGAAAGTTACAATTGAAGGAGTGAAGAATTCCAAGGAAAAATCATTGAAATGAGGAATACAAAAACACCGATATAATAGTGGTTAGAGTAGTATATACGTATAAGTGTATATATAATACGAATAAGGACTCTCTGCAATGTATGATATATGTAAAGGATCGGATGCATATATACCATATATAACTTTAAAAAGTTTAAAGCATATAAAATCAGACTGACTTTGAGCATAACCGAAAAATTTGCTGGTTTTTTTTTTGTTTTATGTTTGACATGAATGTTTATTTTATATGCTTGTTATCCTATCCGCACACACAACACACGACTTTATATCTATATATATATATATGTATATTTGCCTATATCAATATGAATATTATATCAAACAATTTTCAGCTTTATATCACTTCACATATTTGTATAAAATTACCACATCACAAAATTATTTCTAATGTTTTCTTAACACTTGTATATATTTCTTCTTTGGGGTCAATTTTTTTTTTTAACAAAATCGAATGCATACATATAGTTTTTTTTATATATATACAGTTTGTATTTAAGGTTTCTTTATTATTTTTATATGTTGTATTACACAAAATGAAATATCGTAAAACAAAAATATTTACTCTATTGTTTATAAAATTTCTATTCAATTTGGAATTTTTAAAGAATTTTCCAAAGAAAAGAATTTAATGTTTATTTTTCATACGTATTATATATTGGAATATTTTATTTTATGATTTGGGAGTGACGTCTCTTGAACCATTAACTGATAATCATCATTAAATTTTTAAACAATTTTTCATAAACATGTTTAGGAAATATATCTGTAAATTTTCAGTTCAGTCGATCTATCCTAAGAGTTTTCTTAAATACATTTGATTTTTATGTTTATTTTCAAATGGTTTAGATGGGGAAATGTTGATTAATTGTTGATTCGGGACCCTATTTCAAAAACTAATCACTTAATCATAATAAGACTTTAAAACCATTTTCATATTCTTCTTTAGGAAATATATCTATCAATTTTCAGTTCAGTTAATCTATCCTAAGACTTTTCCTAAATACATTTGAAGTTTATGTTTATTTTCAAATGATTTATATGCGAGAAAATTTTGGTTGCGAACAAATCTGAAGAAGTATCTGACAATTTTCAGCTTAATTGGTTAATCCCAAGACATTTCATAAATACATATATGATTTTCTTGTTTATTTTTCAATTGCTTAATTGGGAAATATCTTGATGAATGGATTAAGGATCCGATTTCAAAAACTAATGATTATTGAGAGTTTTACGCCATTTTCATACTCATCTTTATACGAAATGTTCTGTCAATTTTCTATCCCTATAGACTTTTCCATCGGTCTATCCCATGACTTTCGAAATATATACTTTTGATTTTCTTGTTTATTTTTAAATTGTTTATGTATATATGGGAAAAAATGTTGATGAATGGATTCAGAACTAAAAAAAACTCCGTGTCTTAATCATAATGCAATTTTTAAAATCATTTTCATATCCACCTTTGGGAAATTTCTATCAAGTTTCAGTTCATCCGGGTTATAAATAATTAAATTAAAAAAAAATTGTATAATTTTACACAATAAAAATATATAAATAAAATTGAAGAATAATTTCCTATATGATTTGAAAGCATTTACTTTTAATCTTTTACGAATAGTCAAAGGATATGCATTATTATTATTATAAGAATTGATTCAGAATGCCTTGAAAGCATTATTATTAAGAGTTGATTCAATGTGCTTAATTTTTCATAGACATTTCCGTTTTGTTTTTGAAGCGTGTCTTTAGAATACAGAAGTTCTCGCTTTAGAACGGATTCAGAAAATACCTTCTTTAGATTGCATTCAGAAAAGGTTGTTTCTTTCAAAAGTCATAATAAATAATTCAATTGGATGTTTTATATAATTTTAAAATAGGAAATGCTGTTCTTTTATCTTCTGAGAAAATTAAGTACAGTTTTATAAAAGAACTTCCGAATAATTTTCTGTGGGCAATTCGATATAGTTTTCTGTAGATTATCGAATTTTATGTTTGAAAATTCTTCTTTTTTCCATACCCTTCAACTTATCATAAAAGATTTCTTTATATACATTACTATTTTCATATTATTCCTTTATTAATTTATTCTTTTCTCATTGCTTTTATACATTTTTAAGTATGGAATGATGCTTTAAATATATTCTTATTATTTTTGACCTCAAAATATTGTATCATTAAATTTCCGCAAATTTCCGAAGATAACTTGAAATCATTCAAAAAGCGGTCACTTCCGTTCAGATGTCTCGTTGAATGCCTAATATTTTATCAATATAACGTCATGGATTTTGATAAGCTAAACGACAGTCCTGGATTTTGTATATTATAATCATTCGCATGCAATGAAATATGTGAAAATCTATTACTTCTTAACAAATAAGAAGAAATTTTCAATAAATCATAAGAAGTATTTTTATTTTTCTTGGTATTTTTTCGTTATAATACGAAAGTTGTCTGATGGATGAGATTATTCAATCAATGATTAGAAAAATCAACCATTTTATAGATAATTCATTAACATATAAATTCCCACAATCTAATTATAAAAAATAATATTACAAAACAAAAACTCTGCATATGCCTTCCTATATTTGTATATATATTTTTAAATAACAAATTCTTATATATGAATTATCTTGTTTAAAAAGAAACATTTATAATAATAATAACAAATGAATGCTTTTGGATTACATATAACGCAATATATACATATATAGCAGCGAAAGAGCTATCAAACAAAAATAACAAATACCCTTATTTATGATATGAATTACAATTTATATATGTAATTTACAACACACAGCACTAACACACACTATATATATAATAACCAAAATGTAAGGCTTCATCATCGCGTAATGAATCTTATATATTTAGCATTTATTGTGTTTTTTATAACTACACCACCATCATATACAATATATATATACAAGTTAATTTTTCAGCACAAATAGATTTATTGTTTGTTAAAACAAAAGCTTAAATAATATAAAATGTATTATTATATCATTCTTTTACAAAAAAAAAAATAAACAAATAATACTATTATGTAGTGCATTGACGGTCTTAATTAAGGTTGTATTACATTTCATTGCGCTGACAAAACAATTTTTCAACGATATCCAAAGACATGAAGAATATTAGAAACTTATGGAGAATATTTTAATAGACACCATATTAGAGGATTTTCTTTGGAAAATTGTTCAAAATGTCCTGAAGAAAATAATATAGAATATTTTCTTTAAAATATTATATAGAATTTTGTACAAAAAGGTATTTAGAATTTCCTACATAAAATTATACAGAATTTAATTTAGAAAATGAAATAGAATTTCATCTAAAAAATGAAAACGAGAAGGTATCTTTAGAATGACTTTGCGGATTTCCATGTACACATTTTTTTTAATAATCGATCTTTGCGTTGCGACTTTGGCAGATAGATAATACGTTAAAATAACCTTTGTATTACCCAAATTTTTGATATGAAGATGACTATGATAGCTTATCGCAGGTTATACAATAATATTAAACCCCGCGGGAATCCAGAATTAGTTAGGACCGGATCTGATACATTATGTAATGTGTAAAGAAATATATATATAGATATAACTATGTAAGATCGTTTATTTTTTTAGTCACGGAGCCTGCGAAAAGTATGATATATTATATTTTCCTATACATAGAGGGATTTATGTTTTGTAAATTTGTTTTTTCTTTTTTTAAAGAAATTGTTTGTATATAAAATACATTATGTAATGTAAAGGAGAATCACCCGCGAAAATATTAATAGACAAAATATATTTACAGTCTATTATTACATTTACATACTATATGGTATATTTCGTAAACGCATTGTTTATAGACGGTTTATACTCTATGGATGGATATGCATTGAGACAATGACAAAGACAATATATTCAACTTATATAGAAAAATAAAAGAATTTGTATATTCAGTTAAGGGTATGTACGTAGATAATCAGTTTATGTTTAGTTGTATCGGGTTAATTTTTTACATTACAAAACTTTGAACACTTTCCATAAATTTCCTTGGTTTTCAACACTTAACACATAAGTTTCTTTTTAATCTAACTTATTTTTGTTGTCTATAACTTCAATAAAAACTTAAGGTCCATGATGCCTCCGATTGATATCGATTTAAATCGCAGTATATTGTTAAATATTTTTCCATTATTTGTTTAATTTTCTTTATAAATGACAACTCTGATATGTATATGAAGTTTCCAAAAAAAATGTACTTTGGGTTGAATTTCCTCGAATCCTACATATCCATACATATATTTATGTCAATTGAGTGTTATAAAATCGCATATATAGTCAGTTAATTTATATCTGTCAAATTATTATTTAAAATTACAATATAACTAAACAAAAAAAAAACAAAATAAAATAAAATATATAAAAGATTTACACAAAATCTCTAATAAAATTAACTTAAATTACCATATACTCGTATAAGTAAATGAATATAACATCTTTTTCCATTACCTAAAAAACTGTCACACATATGCTCGCATATCCATCCATATCCTATTGCCTTGCATATGTATAGATAGATTATTATATATTCATTTCATTCATCAAAATAAAATAATATCATTTATAAAGACTTTATATACAAAAAGGAATTGTTATATGAATATGTAATGCATTCAAAAAAAAAAAGAAGAAAAATTCAATCCTTCAAAGTCTACACAAATAAATTTAAATATTTAAATTTTATGTTGGAAAGGCAAAACATTATTTGTTTCTTTAGAGAAAGGACATAATACATTATGAAATAAAGAACCTTTTTCAATTCAATATTAAAAATATATCTTATTCTTTTTTATTTACAATCCTTTACTAAGGATTTTTTTTTGTATAACTACCCTTGTTTTGAATATATTTTTACAAACAAATCTTTTTCTTTTTGTATCGATTTTTATCAATTTTTATTATATTATTTTAGGTTTTAATTGAATAAATTTATTTAATTACAATTAAATAAATAATTAACCTTTGCATTACCGTGTGCGAACAACTAACATTATATTGTTTTCTATTTTCTAAAATATGTGATCCTTTCGATCCTTTGGGATCATCAAATAATAGGGATTATCAAATAATTACATTTTATTATCAAAAATTTAGTTTTTTTCTGATCTATAGGCGGATTGATAACAATCGAATTATAACTTAAGTTAAATATCAAATCTGTTAACCTTTACATTTTTCACATTGTCAATAAAGCAATTTGATTTTCTGAACAATCTCTGAAATTTTGTGTAACGACTATAATTAAAAAAATCATTACATTTTTTCCGTATTACATTACCTTTTTTGTGAAGCCTTAGTACGGTCTTTTTTCCAATGCATCACATTTATTATCGATTCATAAGGGAATGATTTTCCGGAAAATTTTTTTAGCGAATTGAAATATTCACACAATTTTCGTATATCCTTTTCATCAAGTAATGGAATCCCAAGTAAAAACTTAATTGGATGATGATAAGAAAAAGGATTCTTAAAAATCGCAGTAAAGACAAATAATGTTTTTTTATAAATAGTTTCAGTCAGTTCCGATTCACAAACAATTATAATACTATACATAAAATGAAAGTGAATTCATTCATGTAAAGATCTGCACCCTAAATTGGAAAATCAGTTGTAATTTTATTACCTATAGGTAATATTTGGTGGTTTTTGGGCCCGAGATATATATTTTAAAGTTCGACTGTATATACATATACTATGTATGATTCATTTATAAAACATTTTGCGCTTTATAAATGTACTTATATATAATAATTCATATATACTATACATTAATTTGTAACAAAATTCTATACGTATAATTATATAATTGAAACATTAAAAGTACTTTTGTATTTAGTTTTGTTTAAATGCATTATTGCACGGTTTTGTCTTTATTTTAAATATATAATAAATCTAATGGAATGGTGGAATATAATGAAAATAATGAAAATTTAAAATACAAATTGATATACTTATTCGAAAATTCTATGGATAAAAAATTACTTAAAAAACTTAAAACACAATTTAAAATTTAATGATTTATAAAGGCATACTAAAAGCAGTAGTATTTTTAATTCATTTAAAACTTCAGTATATATATTGGGACATAAATAAATTGGGACATAGTTTTTATATTTCTCAATTAATAATTTATTTATTTTTCACTTTACACAATCCAAATTTATTCTGATGATTTATTTGGCATTGTTTTGCATTGTTGATAGATTTTGATGATTGATTGAGACTTTCAATTTTGTGGTTAAATTTAAAAGAGAAATCATTTAAAGTGTCATTCATATAATGTAATCGATTTCCTTTTTTGCACATTATTTCAATATCCTTTCTATTTTTTTAAGTTTTTTTTTGCAAACTTTTCCAAAACATCTTCGATTTTTGTTTAAACGATTCGAAGGATAAGGGTTCAAGCGTTTATTTCTATATTTTCAAATAGTTGATTTGTTCCGTCGTTGTCATTGAAAATGAGATAAATTTAAATATTTTATCAGATAATAGAATAGAATGAAGGTTCTTTTCTTAAAAATTTTACCAATTAGGCGGAGTTCATCAACTCTGAGAAAACATTGTTCGAATTCATTGAATGATAAACAATCAAAAATCAAAAGAGCATTGGTTTTTATTTATAAAACACTGCGATATTGGAGACTAATCCAAAGAGGCTGTGTTATGCTAAAGGTTTTTTTATCGATCGGAACTTTACGTATGCAAATTGGTGATTTTGGATAATCTAGCTCAAAATTTCAGCTCTATTTTCTTCAATTTAACCTTTTAATTATTCCTTTTAATTTTTCCTTTTACTACCATTACCTTTTTATCTTCTATTTATGTTTTGAAAAATTTCTAATGTTCTCTTTAATCACTTTAAAATTATAATTATTAAAAAAATCATGAAAGGCCATCGTTCCAAAATCTCTATATTATTTCCATGATGCGGTTATTTTGAGTGATCATCGTTTGACATCATAAATGACAAATAATAATTAGAAAATAAATATCATATAAATAAAAATCTGATCCATAAATATCTTCTTTTGACTGCAGTATCACTGCTGGTATATACAAAAATATAAAGATTTTATAATACAATGATAGCATTTTCTGTATATCTCTGTGAGACTCTGTGATTTACTATATGAAATTGTTATCTTTCTATATATGCCTGCTAGCTTATCAAAAACATATATAACATATATATTAATAGATAGGCGCAGATACATCTAAATGATTATATCTATTCTTTATATATATATATACATGTTGTATTGTGCGTTTTCCTTTTGGTATATTAAAGTGTATACCATATATGTTTGGAAAATTTATTTTCATAAGATGTTTTTTACACATTAAATTATTATATTTTGAATAGGGAATTGAGTGTTTTTTGTATTAATTTCGCAATATGAATAATGAATTTTTAATTTTTTATACCAGAACGTGAAGTTTTTTTTATTTTTTGACGGAATTTACTTGATATTTAAAAGAATGTGTAGTTTCCAAAAAAACCCCGTTCTAAAAAAGGTCGTTTTTTTAACGGATTGGAAATTTATAAAATTTCATTTCAATTATATTATATAATTGAATTTCATCGCCGGGATCTTTTAAACGTATAAAAGGATTTGATGTAATAAATTCACAAAGTAATTTTCCATTCTGATTTATATAAGTTTTAGATTGCAAATAAAAACATAAAAGTATAGATAATTTTCATGCCGCCGCCATCACAACTTTGATGATTTTTCCGTTGCACCTATATATGCTCACAAAAAAAAAATTGAAATAGGACAAAATAAAATAAGAAATGTCTATAATCATTTATCATAAAAATTTATTTTGTATGAACTTTAAGCCTTATAACATATATGTTTTATGGGGTTCTATATACTTATATATATTTCTATATGTCTATATAGACGACATATACGAATACCATATTCACTGTATTGTTTATATATGTATGTCTATATATAAATGTATCAAATATATATAATATTTCAGTCAGTTTAAATGTAAAGTGACATACTGCTAGCATAATATATAATATAAATATACAATATAGATATAGATAGATAGATTGAGATACATTTGTGTTTAAACAAATGCTTTTATCCCGCAATTCTAAATATGTATTTTATTTTTATTTTTCCATATAATATACTCTATAAATATTATACATATATATAAGGATATTTATATAAGTGAATGATGCATTATATATAAATGCTAAAGCGTATACGTTCATCGTACATGCAGGTCATAAAATTTTGGATGGATGTATGTATGAATGGTAAAAGGAAATGTGAATCCCATAAGATAAATATATGGTATATAGTTACTATATATATGATTTTCAAAGTTACGATATTTCTATTGTTTTATATTCTATTCTATTACGAATTAACTTGGAATTCTATTTTTCTATCGTCTGTATACAGAATTCGGGGTCTAAATTTGAATTGTATTTTTATCACCAATCGTTTCACAGGTCCCGGAAAATGTGAACTTCTCAATCATTTAATATGATATAATTGTCAATGTATTCATATGTCAAAATAAACTTTATTTCATTTCCATACTATATATACTGATAATTTTCCTTTGACATTTCATATATTAATTATTGTGATGAAAGTATCAATTTTCGTGTTTGTCACACAAAGAAGACTTTTATGAAATACATTTAAAAGAATGATGTTCAATTTCCCTGGCCTTAACCTTAAAATTTGTCTTTGTCCAAAATAACCCCTGATGAATATAAATCTGATGTGATGAGCTGCATAAAAAATTTTTTTTTTATATAATATATAATAAATAAATCTCTCCATCAAATCTCCATAAATAAATCAATTCAAATATACAAAAAATTATTTCATTTATATAATACACGCATAACTAAGTATATATTACATAAGTACTTATGCGAGTGATTTATTTAATTGAACTTAAATTAACAAAGAATTCTATGAAATAAAAAAAATATGTTTTATTTGTAAACATTTTGAATATGATTTACGACTCATTATTGTCAGTATAACTACTATATAATAATTGAAAATAAATAAACAATTTGCATATACAAATAAAATGGCATTTGATTGAAATGTTCCTAATAATGTATTGGTGATGGTTGAATGGAAGAAAAATTTTGTAAGTAATGTTAGTTCATGAGTGTGGATGTTTTTGTATTGGTATAATGGTCAATTACATTACAGCTCACCAATTGACGATAGCATTGCTTTTTTCATTTTTCGTTTACTAATATTGTTAATCCATACATAACCATAATGTATCTGTGAAAGGGAAATTAAACGAGGATAAAGTGTAAATAATCAGGTCCTTATCCAAGGATATTTCCTACACCTGAACGAGGTATAAAAAATGTTGAAGGTTTTTTTTATTGATTTCTAAGAAATAAGCCAGAATTTTGTGTTGATTCTTATATTAACACGATTTATCTTTAATCAATTATAAATATCTGATAAAATTTTCAAAATCATTAGTTAACATACATTTTCAAGAAATCTCACTATAAGAATAGTTTCCTATAACTTCTGTAATTTCCTCAATAGTAATTTAGATTTTTTTTTGTTATCAGGATATCAAAACTTCCCAAGTAAATGGGTGGAAGGATATCATCCGTAATAAAATTAAAAATAAATTTGTCGCTATACAACCAACAATCTGGTTTTAGCATCCAACAACAGCCTTCTGTTGTTAGTTTCTTAATGTGTGCCTTTTACGGTGTCGGTAATTAGCGGTACGACCATCCGCGTGCGGAAAATACAACTCTGTGTTAAAATTCACATTCGAAAAATAACCGAAAACACAAAACATATTTTATGCATTCAGTAGTATTCGAACCCACGACCCCAAAATATCGTTAGAATTGTAGGTTGGCATCTGCAATATAGTAAATCAATATTAAAAAACAATTTCAAAATTATAGATTAAAGAATTCTCATAAGACATCGTACCATTCTCATATAAAGTTCTCTCAATAATTTGGTGTTAATTTATTTAATTTATTTAATCACAAAATTAAAGCAATGTTCTATAAGCTCTAAATAAAATCACCCGATCAATGTAAATTATAATAATTTACATTGATCAAAACTTTCAGACGCATTCAGAAAGCACATATACTTTAATACATACATATAATAAAATCATCAAATATTTACCCCAAAAATTAAACAAAATATATGTATGTATAAAATACAATATCTATATATAAATAAATTTACATCCTTTTCAATCGGTAAATCTATATATAGATATAAATACATATGATAATCCTTTTGAGACATACATATATGCGAGGGTGAGTTTATATCTAAATATTTAATTATAAAATTATCAGTATAGGTTTTTTTCGTTTTCGTTGCTATTTTACGGGTAAATATAAAAACTTTTGAATGAATGGATATATATATATATATATATATATATCTGAAAATTTAATAAACATGAACTCATGAGAGCGCCACGATATCAAAGGACAATCTAAAATTCTAAACAATATACAATAATATACCATATATATGTATATAGAACAAAACAAAATTTAATTAATCTAATTTTAAATTGAATTGATAGACATTTTATTTTTTTTAGTAAATCACTATATTTCAAAAGATAACATCTAAAAAAATATATAACAAAACATTTTATATTATACAAAAATAAATATATGCTGTGCATTATATTTTGACTAAACGTGACTTTTTTTGAAACAATTATTTATTCAAACATAAAATGTGTGAGAAATAGGCATTTTACATATATCTATTTTTATTATAAAGAATACTATATCCGTATATAGTGCGATACATCCGATACATATGTATACGACGAGTACAAAACAAAAAAAAATATGCAAAAATAAATATATAGGACGTTTTTTTTTTATTTCTTCTATATCTGTTTTGTTATTTAGTTGTTAAAATGCGATTGTGTTTATATTATTAATATATAAATACGTGCATATATGGTATAAGAAAATACATGTATATAATTTAACTTAATGAGGATTCATGTCTTTTTATCTGCTGCTGTCGCTCATTAATATATTTACATCATCAAAACAAACAACAACATTTTGAAAACGCATCCTCTTATATATTCATATAAAGTTCTGTATAACTTATATTATATATAGTTTTATGGAATACATAGATTGTATGGAACAAAAAAGCAACACACCATTTTGAAATTTTTCGGTAAAATTAAATCCTTGCTTAAGTTTTGTTGGTGCTTTGGAATTTTTCTTCTAAAATTTCTAGAAATCATCAAAAAATGATTTTATAAATATAGAAATTTTTTATAAGAATTATAGCAATATAGATTATTTTAAAAATATATATATATTTATTTAAACAGGGGATGTTTTCGTAAAAATCAAATCAAACGGAAAGAATTCAAATTATACCTGTATATATATTTATTCTATAGTAGATAAACATACATATAATGATATATACGGGGCAATGAGAAAGCAAAACGAATACAATTTATCTTTTTCTTTTTTTTTTCTTAAAAATATTGCATTATTTGCCCTATATAGGGACATTTTTCTATTTTAACATATATATATATATATACTATAGTGTATTATTTTTTGGTTGTTGTTCATTCAGTAAAGCTATCTTTCTGAATATAAAAATTAATCTATGAATAATATAATAGTGGAAAATACCTCTGTAGGTTTTCTTGAACGAATTGGATTGAGTTGTAAAGATTTTTCATACCATTTTCCTTTTCTTTATGGATCGAAAAATTTATCTTATCAATTACTTTTGGCGATTTCTTAAATATTAACTGAACAATAATTTTGGGATTTTCTTATATCGAAATTTACATTTGGATAGAATCCTTAAAAATATCTTAATAAGTCCTCTTTAACCAACTGATTGAGAATTGAAGATTTTCCATGGTTTTTCTAACTATTTTTCTTTATATTTGATATATGAAAAAATTTCTGTAATAATCAATTTCTGTTGGTGATTCCTGGAAAATTTCTTGACAAATCATTTTGAAATGTGAATCGGGTCTTTATATCGATTTTTAGATTTGTAAAGGATCCGCAAAAAAAAGCTCATTAGATGTTCTTTAACAAATTGTTTGAAAATGTTAGGATTTGCCAACGTTTTTCATTACATTTTTCTTCCATTTTATATTTGGTAAAATTTATATGATCTATTTCTGTTGGTGATTTCTTCTAAAAAAATGATTGCACCATTAATTTAAAAACTATACCCGTTCTTTATGACCATTGATACCATGAAAAACACATTTATAATAGGTCTTCTTGAACGAATTGTTTGAAAATTGGTTGAGACTGATTGAGAATTGAACATTTTCCAAGAATTTTCATAACATTTTCATTGTATTTTTAAATGGAAAAGTTTTGTATAATCAATTTCTGTTCAGGATTTATTGAATTTTCATAAACCAATCAATTGGAATTGTTTACTATAGTTCTTAATATCGCATTCATGGGGATCCATAAAAACGACCCCTTCAATATATATGTAGGTCTTCTCAAGAGTGTTCTTTTTGACGAAACTGGTTTCATAGGTTTTCTTGAACAAACTGCTTTAGAATTGAAGATTTTCTAAGATTTTCCAATTTTTATAGAGATTTCTGAGTCTGTTTTTAACCAATCAACTTTAAAATTTAATGACTTTAAAAAATTTGTTGAACAAAATTTTCAATACTCATACAGTTTTCAAGACAATCAATCAATTTTTTAAATCAATTAGAAAGATCATTGAAAAATATTAATGGTTTTCATACATGATTTTGATACTTTTCATATGAACTTTCTGAGGTTTTCCCGTTTTAAATCAAAAAACAAATTTGTTAAAATAGACGCAACATTACATTTTTTTGCAAACAATATCTGATATATAAATAAAGAATGGGTACGAAAAACACTAATCTGGGCAAAATTAAATTAAACATAAATTATTAGGAAATTGTCACTATGGCACAGTAATTATAATATACGATGACATGACTATATACTAGATAGTGAATTTTATCTTTATATCTAGGAATATTATTATTTATGCAATTTATTTAAAAGGACAAAGTACTTTTATCATATATTATATAGAGATAGACCTATATTGCTTGACTTGATTCATATACATACAAAACAATTTTTTGCTAAATATTTGTCACTGCGTTAATTATATATTTTATATCCAAGTGAAAGCTTCATTAATCCACCTTGATATATGAATGAAATGGAAAGAAAGGATATATAATATATAATATATATATAATATATATATATATATATATATATATATATGAATGAATATAAATATATAATATATGTTGTTATATGCGACTTTAAATACTTTATATACATAAATTATGTCTATATAAAATATATGCTTGCGTGTAATATCATAGATACTTTCACATTGTTTATGTACTAAAAACCATATAATATTTTATATATACGTATATATATTCATTTAAACAAGAGATGTTAAAAATATATATCCACTTGTTTGTGTACATAGAAAAAATCCCATTAACATTATAAATATGGTATATAGGTGTTATGTTTTATATATTATCATTATGTTTAACGTAAATTTAAACACACAAACAGACACACACATGAAAGGACTTTATGGAAAATGTTTATTACACGTGTACTTTATAGTGTGGTATTTATTTTTATAACACTCATCCATCCATCCTTTCTTCCTCCTATGTTTTTATGATTGTTCACAACTTAATCATTCCGTATAATAAATGATGTGTTAAATAACTTGCAACGCATTTATTTGTCAATTATATAATTATAAAATATAGTTGATCAAGCGATTGTTGCGGAATTAATCATGCGGCTTGTTTTTAAATTTTAAAGTACTATAATTGTAAGAATTCAATTACATTATAATTTATTAATATTGAATCATCAACTATAAATCAATTCTAAAATGAACGTTTTAAAATCGCATTGTGAAGGTGATTTACTTTCTAATTTTTGTGTGTGTAATTTATATTATAAATTTGTCATTTGAAAAATGTTACCCGGTAAATATCATATATTTTAGATAATTTAAAATATGTAACTAAATTTCCTTGAACGAATCAGTTCAGTATTACGAATTTTCCAAAAATTTCCATATTTTTAATATATTTTATTTGGAAAATTTTATTAAATTAACTTATGACGGCGAAATAATGTCCATAAAAGATTAGATAAGATCTCCTTGATGGAAAAACTGTGTTAAAATTGAGAATTTTCATATTTTTAGTGTATTTTATATGCGGAAAATTTTATCAAATTAATTTTTGAACGCGATTTCTTCAAAATTCGGTAACAAATGGTTTTGAAAATTTTACACGGTATTTATAATACATTCTAAATGAAGGCTGTGAAATATTGCAATTGGTTTCCTTGGAAAAACTGTGCCAAAATTGAGAATTTTCCAAGAATTTGCAAATTTGTCATGTATTTATATGGAAATGTTTACCAAATTAATTTCTGAGTACGATATCTTCAAAATTCTTGATAAATCGTTTTGAAAAGCAAACCCAGTATTTATTATAGGTTATAAATAATCTCTGTTAAATCTTGGATTGGGTTTCCTTAGACAAACTGATTCAGAATTGAGGGCATTTAGCCAGGTTTCTAATATATCTAATAATTAATCTAATATATTTAATAATTAAAAATAAATTTCTCACAACTATACATACAGTATTTCTTTAGATTACCTCAATCACACAATTACTTTTTTAACACATTTTATTTTCTATAAAAAATATCTGAAAAAATGTATTTTATATTTTAACGGTGACGGATATTTTGAATTGAGAACTTTTCAATATTTACCTACATTTTCCGATTGTATATTTGATATAAAATCTCAAATCAATTTATTCTCGCGATTCACGAACATTTTCAAAATGTTTTTTTTTTGTATTTGAAATTAATTTATATATAATTTAATTAATAAAATATTGAATCATATATTTCCGTGGACAGAAATAAATTCATATAATTGTTGATGATTCACGGATACGGATGATACGGATGAATAATATACTTAACTTACTTATACTACATTTATATTTTCCAAATCAAATGATACAATCCAAAATGTATAACGACATATACTACACGAAATGTTATTTCAAAATGTATATAAATCATATTAAAGATAAGGGAATAAAACATATATTTATAAAAAACAATGGATAAATAATCGCATATGAATTTATATTTAATATACTTAAATTAATTTTCTAAATTCCAAAAGTAGATTTTTTCAATATATTGTAATGATGTAGAACAACCATTTAATATAAAATATAAATAGTGTATTAGGTAACCTAAATATAATATAATATTACAGATTTTTCTATTTTCTAGACGATACCCCCCCCCCCATATGTATCGATATACATATGTTATGAATCCTTTTTTTTTATTTAGACTATGACATTTACTTTAAGAGAATATAAGAACCAGAAAAAAATGTATACATTCTATCTATATATAAAAAAAATTCAGTAGAATCTTCAGTAGATCATAATGACATATCATATATGTATATATGCTAAAGAAATAGTTATACAGCAACATATACATTATGTGGTATTTTATTTTTTGTGAAAAACCTATATATGAAGCTAAAGGTGCATATAGAAATATTCTGTATATATTATTATTATTATTATTATTATTATTATTATTGTATATATGGAAAACAAATTCTTCAATGTTTTCTATATACGTACCATCTATCTATCTATATACAGTGAATATGAATGAAGATAAATAAATAAATATCCATGTCTAAAATAAAATTCAACTTTGAATAAATACAAATATAAATATATAATATACATATAAAATCCAATATATGTAATTTTTCCTGAATATATATATATACATAAATAAATCGATTTTAATACTTTTTGATGCCTTCATCAGATACTGAAAATATTTTTATTTTTACGGTTTTGAACAAAAAATGTGTATACAAAACATTTATATACTTGTGTGTGGTTTCTTTTTTTATATAGATATAGATTACGTTTTTTTTTAATTTTGTTTACCGTGAAAACATCCATTTCAATTGTACAACAATGTATTAGATAAATAAAGAAATTTTACAACTAAAAAGAGAAAAAGTGTTATTTATATGTTTTTATAACTTGAAAACTATTTGTTAAAATTTGTTTTTTTTTTCGTATAAAAAATAGATAACATTTTTAAACATATGTATGTTTTCATATGATCTTCAAGATATGTGAGAGGGAGGATATTGATTATTATATATACACAAAAATATATATATTGTATTTGAACCATATCATTGCTATATATATAGGTATATATAATAAATAGAGTTAACCATATTGATTTATTGATGGTATTTATTTTTTAGTTGTAAATCGTATATATATAAAAATTCTTTATATATATATATATATATATATATATCTGTATGAAAAAGTCCATTATCATATGAATAATCCTTGGTATTCCTTTTTTTTTGCTCTTATTTTTATTTAGTATATATAAAAAGTTTATAAATATTTGTATGTGAATTTAACAAACTTAATATATGTATAATAGTAAAAGCAATCATGAAAATTCATTTGTATATAGAGAAATATGAAATACCATTTTTTTTGTTTTATGTTTTGTTTTCGTAGAATAATGGAAAAAGTATGAATACATATACGAGTTATTCTTTTTTAAACTATAAACTCTTACACAGTTTAGCAAATCAAAAAACTCAATAATCAATATATGTAATAACATTTTTAAAATGATTGGTTAAATGGATTTTTATGAAATTTTATTCATTAATCGATAATAATAATAATAAATAAATTTTTCGCTATACAACCAACAATCTGGTTATAGCGTCCAACAACAGCTTTCTGTTGTTAGTTTCTTAATTTGTGACTATTACGGTGTCGGTAATTAGTCGTACGACCAACCGCGGGCGGAAAATACAACTCTGTATTAATCGATACATACGGCGTGTTTACCTTTTAAAATACGTTGAAATTCGGGAAATTCTTCCTGGAAAATTCCTAATTTTTAGCTCCGCCTCGCCCCAGTATCCTTGATCCAATGTTGTAAAGAGAGTAGGTTAAAATTTTCAATATTATTATATCAGGATTTTTCACGCAATCCTCTTCAGCAAATTAATATGTTTTATATACATTTTTCAAATTAAATATCGTGTAAAAATCATAAAAAATTTAAAATAATCTCAATTCAGAATCAGTTCGTTCAACGAAACCTAATTCAACATTTTACATACACCATCCAAAATGAATTATAAAAATTTGAATTTAAAAAACAAAAACTCTTTAATAAAAGAAATCAAAAGAGATGTGTAGCTATCAAGAATTGGGTTATATTGAAATTAAGTTGTTCTTCATTTAAAATATACACTAAATTTTATACGGGAAAATCTTGACAAATTCACAATTTAGGACAGAAGGCTGTTGTTAGATGCTAAAACCAGGTTGCTGTTTGTATAGTGAAAAATTTATTATTATTATATTTTTATTTATTTTATAAAGAAAGATCTCTATAATTAATTTTCTTTGAGAAAGTCTAGTCAATATAATTATTAATCAAATATGTGCAATTCTTTCTTTAGAAAATTCTGTATAAATAATTATCCTTAGGATATTCTGTATATAATTTTGTGCTCACTGGAAATTTTGTAAGATTTTCTTTTTAAGAAGCAGAGCGTTGAGATCACAAACCATTATAATTATGTTTATACAAACGAAAAGTGCTTTCAATATATTTATCATTATATAGTATCCTTAGTATCCGTATAGATCCAAAACATTCTTATAATAAATGAGTAGTTTATACCTTAAATTTACTTAACTACATAGCAACAGAAGGAGTCAGTTTTTCCGAAACCTCTTTAACCATTCGTATTTGTCATGATAATTTCATTCGATTTCGAAAGTTTTGGTTAACGTCACTGGTTCAATTGATTGATGAACGAATACTCTTGAAGTTCCTATTAGAAAAAATTATAATATATTAAATTTTTCATATTTAAAAATATTTAAATATTATTAAATCTAAAGTAAAGATCTAGTTTAATATTGTGTAATATGTGAATATCTTTCAAAATTCTAAATTACGAATCGACTCAATAAAGCCTATAGTCTAATTTTTTGAAAATATCATATGGAATGCATTATAAATACATTCATTGTAAAATTTTCATAACTAAATGCAAAATTTTCGCGCGTTTAAGAAATTTATTGAAAACTAATTATCTAAAAATTACCTTAAAATTGATGAAAATCTTGGAAACTATTTCTATTTCTAAACTATTTCTAGGAAACCTACATCAATACTTTGTATATAGCTCTTCTAAAATGCTTGTAAATGCTCATTTTTAACTTTCAAAACGATTAGTTGACGATTTTTGATGAAATCTCTATTAGAAATTGATTTGATGATAAAACGTTTCATAATAAAAACTCCGCTAAAAATCATATAGAATATTAAAAATTTCTCAAATCTGATTCATTGCTCTTTCATAAAGATCTCCCATCCGAACTTTTACCAACATATCGTTAAATATTTTCAATATATTATAAATATCTGTATTCGTCGTGATAAGTTATGATAACGTGCACCTCAAAATAAAAATTACACAACGAAAAATGCAGGAAAGGGGTGATAAAAAAAAACTCTTAATTCGTTCTTCCGCACTATAGACTCATCAATACATATAATATGATTTGTAAATTATACACCGTTCTAGAAAATGTTTATACTTTAAGAAACCAAACTAATTTGTTTTTTAATAAAACCAATGTTTGTATAATAAATATACAGAAATATAAAATGTTTTGATCTTACCATATAATTGAATTGTGTTTGGCTTCCTTTATTTTTCACAAAAATATATAAATATATAAAATAATCCTAAGATTTTAGGTATAAATAATTCTATAAATATTCATATATATATAAATAATTCCGTTTATATATCAATATATCATACCTAAATCATTCCAAAAGTCATATCCTATAAGCCTTTCCAAAAGAAGACTTTGTAAACATTTTAATAAATTCATTGATGGCTGCGACTATTTATTATACAAATCGTAAAAAAAAAAGTTATTGCATTACGATTGTCATAAAATTCTCAAATACATATAAATTGTTCTTCAATTTTATCACTGCAAAACTTTTTATGCTTCTGATGTGTAAAAAAATATATTTACATATATGTAAAGTTGTTTTACAATTGCCATAAAAATACATTCATATACTATATATATAAGTATAATACAACTCACAGAAATTTTTATATGTTATGTTTAAATGCACATACATATGTTAGTCTATATCCCTATATATATATATAAAATATTAGCTTTACTTATATGAAAATCAAAAAAAAAAAAAAAGAAATATCCTCACAAAAGGTATTTATAGAAAATATTTCTGCAGTTTGTATAGAAAATATTTCGCATACAGAAAAACAAAACGTAAAAATTCTATATAATAAATTGCTGTTATCTTAAACTTTTTAAAAGCTATATAGAGAGAATGTCTACGAATATACGAAATTTATAAAATAAAAAAAATAATATCACAAAAATATGTTAAAGGGAGGGCATTACACTTTCAATCTTCATCTAATAATACGATTGATAAATAATATTAGTGTTTTGGCTAGTAAACCAAAATTCTAAAAGAATCTTTATATTTTATTTTTATTTTATATTTTATTTTTAATTTGTTTCTCATTTTATATATTTGTTTATTCCATCCAATTATATTATACAATCAAACGATCTTAAAGTCAATAACATTAAATTCCATTTTACTTTTTTTATTATAAATTCATTTTCATTTAATTTTGTATATGAAGTTACCTAAAATATCAAATTCTACCGAAATCAAAATAACAAAATTTCCTAATGTACCATGCAATAAAATCTATTATACAATCTATGGTTTTTTTTTTTATATAAATGTATAGATGCCATGGTATTCACATTTAGAACATATATAGCATATATATAAATAGCTTAAAGGAAAATTTGAAAGAAAAAAAAACCAACTAATCTTAAGTTTACAATAGGTTTTATAATGTTTGCATATTCATATAAAAGATAAAAAAAAATATGTTGTTTTCTTTTTGTTTTTTTTTTTTGGTTTTTCTTACCGTAAAATATGTATATGGTGGTGCAAGGGATCCGAATATATATCGTTAAATAATAATACAAAAAAACATTTAAATATATTTATTTATTTTTTACTTATTATTGTTATCTGTTTAGTGTATATTATCATTCATTCGATAACATAAACGCGGAAAAATAAAAAACATTAATTGTTTTCTTTAACGAGAATTTTCCGAGAAAATTACAAATTAAAATAAACGTAAAAATTGGGGAAATTGGGGAAAAAAGTGTCTGATCGTTCGTAATCTGATAACATGAAAATCAGGATCCTCAAAAAACATCCTTTCAATTTCATTTTAAGTTTTGGGAACAAGGAGAAATCACATGGTGTTAAATCAGGTGAATACGGTGGATGATTTAACACACAGACTTGATTTCGAGCCAAAAACTAACTAACAATAAGTGAAGTGTGATTTGGTCCATTATGGTGTAACAAACACCAACTATCTGATTCACGATCGAATCAGGTTGTATACCACGAATCCTGCCCATCAAACGCTTCAAAATTTCGATATAATATGCGCCACGGACTGTTTGACCAGTTGGAACGAATTCTTTATGGATAATTCCCTTGCTATCGAAAAATGTTACGAGCATTGTATTGATTTGCGAAGGAACTTTTCTTGTTTTTTAGCCTGCGTTTTTGCCATCCACAAAACGTTAATATCACTCAAAAACTTGTATTCTACCAATACGCAATTATCGCCATTAACTTGCTGCATCGATTTGAACGTTTCTGTTGCAGATTTACCATCAAGCTTTGCGCTTTATTTAATCAATGCTCTTTGTTCCATGTTAAAATTTCTACTTCAACTAAAATATTGTTTCACAAGAAATGTCATAACTTTTTTATTTGTCAACCAAATGCAATTCACAGACGATAGAGAAAACATCAAGCTTCAAAACACATGTTCCATCACATATAGATCGTCCCACTGGTTATTGAGATATAGTTTGAGACCGGAATATTAATTGTCGCACTTTGTAGATTAATTGCCATGATTTGTATATTTTAATTAACAATATGTAATATTACTGTCTCGTATAACGACAATATTGACTAAAATCTAAATTAGTTTCATGTTTTCATATCAATTATTTTCGTTATGATTTTTCTATGATAGATTTCCCTCATCGGTGCATTTGCATATAAATATAGATAATTATATCGATTACATGCATGAACATCTGATATACTTACATTTCTATATACATTCTATAGCTATAGAAGAAAAATAAATAAATTTTATATACATGCAAAAACGTATGAGATTTTTACTAAAGCAAATATAATTTTATGTATATAAATTCAAATTTTTAATTTTATATCTCTAAAAATAAAAATGTGTACTCTTTTTTTATTATCAACGATATATGTTTTGTCAGTCCCCAATTTTAATCCCATATCAATCTTAATCAAATGCGGTATTTTTTTATTTTTTTTTATATATAAATATTTTATTCTATATAGATTTTTTACAATTTTATATATATGTACTTTAGGTACACGTACGTATAATATAAATTTATACTTATATATACATATATATATATTATGTAATAAATCGATATTTATTATTATTATAATTTTCATATATATGAAAGTAAAATATATTTTATGTACATATATTTTATCAAAAAAATATATTTATATATTCATATATGTTAGCAGAGCAGTTATATGGTGAGTTTATATATAGAATATACCTATATATATATCGAAATATTCAGAAAATATGTTTTATTGATGATGTCAAAAGGTTTATAAAAATTGTATATTTCATATACATACATATATATTATTTACTTATATATTAAATTCATTCAAACTATTGCAATATCATCCTGTCTATGAATTGAATCGATATATATGATGTGTTTAATACGATAATATCATTGAATTTTTATAATTCAGAAATATAGCATATGTTGAAGTAGTTTTGTTTTTTGAGAATTATAAATCTGAAAATTGGAGTATAAATATAAATCTATAACTAATATCAATTTATATTGCTAAAGATATTGTTATTTGCATTAGAATTAGTTGAGCTTTGGTATTCTAAAATTTATTGCTATCTATCACTTGCTATATAGTTTTCAAATTCGTTTTCTAAAGTATGATAATCGAATTTGTGATGTCGCTATTTTATTATTTCCATAACAAACAATTTCAATTTTCAATTGACATAAAATGAAATAAAGTTTATTGGTTACCTAATCATTTCATAGTGGCCATAACTAAAAGAACTCTAATACCATTTTCTAATTGACTACCAGGAGATATTTATAACAGTCCCAACTCTTGCATTGGCTTTAGTTTATTCATCCACTTTTTATTTATTCCGAATGTTTTATTAATGCTGTGTATGTAGGATTTGATTTGTATGAAATGATTCGTTGACTATTCCAATTCAATATCTGTTATTTTTGAAAATTACCCCAATATATTTTCCGTATTCCTGGTAATTGTAAACTCTACATGATCTTAATATTTGATTTATTTGATATTCTCGTATTCTGTGCCAATGTTCCAATTGTATTTTTAATAACTCAGAGATCCGAGTGCACACCGTGATTAAGCCATTTCTGCGAGGTTTATTAATATTAAAAAATAATGTTACAGTTTATATGAATGTCGTAAATATAAAGAATTTTATATACGTTGACTTTTGAACATTCATTAGTCATTACAGACACGATTAATGTATTGCAAAATTTAACATTATACTAAATAAAAAAAATCTAATATATAAATGTCGTTTAAACAATATTTTATGCACTATACCTTATTATAGATATTCATATTTTCTATACACAATAAATCGATAACTTTAGATTTAAAATTAATGGAAAAAAAACCAACCAAAACATTTTTTATAACACTTGCTTAATGTTTCTTTACATATCTAATAAAATTAATATAATAAAAATTGTGTATTTTATTTTATATGATTTTTATATTTTCATATAAAAGACTTTAAAAAAAAAAACGAAACTTTAAACGAAACAAGGTGCAAGTTGCTAAATTTATTATATAATACAAAATAATAAAACATTTTTTTTGCCCATATATATTTTGTTAATAATCCGAATTTAATGCTTTCTTTCTCTCTGTATTTTGTATAACAATAATAAATATTATTCCACACGTTATATGAATATAAAAATATATAAATAAATAAAAATCTTATATACCACTGGGGTGGTTTTTTTTTTAACATTTAGCGGTTTCATGTATTTATTCTATATTTCAAATATATAAAATGTATCTCATTTTTATAATATTTATTTAAGCATTGTATCTTTTTTTTATACTTGAATATGATAAAAAAAAATAAAAATATTATTTATTGCACAAAATTAAAAATAAGATTATGATAATTTTAAATGCTTGCATCCCCCGTCATATTATATATATATATTATATTTTATGTATTAAAGGGTGTAAAAAGCATGGGTGTAAATAGAATAAATTTTTATATTCTTCAAATTGATGTTTAAAATTGAAAAATGTATATCTCTCTGAACAGGTTCATTGGAAATAAAGAAAATTTTAGTATTTTTTCATCAACTTTTACTTGAATTTGAATTTTTTACAAATACTGATGTAGTTTCTAAAGAGAACATAAATCATTATCGGGTTTCATCGAAAACTTAAAAGATCTGCAAATCGAAAGCAAACGTGTCATAGAATTTAGACGAATTTAGTTTTACATTAACGTTATATTTTCATTATATTATATTTTTGCTATAGAGCATGGCATTACAAAAATGGTATTATATCATCGTAAAATATTCCATTATGTTTCCTTGTGCGGAATTTGTCAGCATTGAGAATCTTCACTGAATTTCCACAATTGATAATGCATTTTATATGGACAATTTTAAATTTCAGAGTTCTTCGAAAGTTTTTTTTAATGAATCTTTTAGAAAATTGTATTACACGCGGTATTTATAATACATTCTAAATGATTTCTGTAAAATATTGGATGTGGTTACCTAAGACAAACTGAGTAAGAATTGAGAATTTTCCAAAAATTTCACGAGCTTATGATAAATTTCAGTCAATCAACGATTTAATAAAACATCGAGGACGGCAATCGCATTGAAAAATTTGCACTATGTTTATAATGCATTTTAAATTATATATCTGTTTCTTTATCTAAATGATTTAATGGGAGGGTTTCCTTGGACGGCGACTGGATCAGAATTCAGAGATTCCCAAAAAATCATAAATTTTTACTGTATTTCATATGGAAAAGTATTTTTAAGTACTATTTCTTGAAAATTCGTTGACTAATTGGTTTTTGAAAATGTTGCTGCAATGTTTTTGTCAAAATTGGATTGCACTTCAATTTATCATGAAATTATAAAAATTCCCTCAGCATAGGTATACAATTTTATTACCATATATTTCTTTGATCTAAAATATAATACAATAATTGAGTTCTTAATATATTAAAGAAAACCATTTACTATATGAAATTACAATTGAATAATATATTTATTTTTTTTCTATTTATTTTTCAGGTATGTGTGATTTAATTCTGCCATTTTTACGAATTTTCATAATAAATTCCAACCAAAGTGAGTTTTAAACATTTTTTTTCAATTGTATTTCATTTAAAGTAATTATACAAAAATATATAATTTGTCATTTTAAATGTAATGTAATTTAATTTTAAAATTTAGTGTAAATTCGAACAATTGAATGAATTTTGAATTGAATATAGAAATGCGATACTTTCACGGGATTTTTATCTTTATATCATTTAATCGACGCAGGTAATCTCAGATACCAAAATATGATGTCCAATTTGTTATTTGTAAGATTATTACACTGTTTTTATTATTAAACCAATATCAAATTGGTTTAGTTTGGAATATTTTTATTCATATTCATCATATTATTGAACAATTTCAATATGAAATTCCCTCTTAAAAGGTCCATAAGGATTTTTCCATAAGAATTCATAAGAATTTTCATTTTTATATATTCATTACCTTTAGGTGTTTATCACACAGATTTTATCGCATAATAAACGTGTACGATTGTGAATTTCAAAATTCATACTGAATATTTTTACGTTTAAAATTATGATGAAAAATAAAATGATTTTGACAAATAAATATTTTTGTTTATTACTTTAAGAAATACAAATCCCCGTTGTTCATGGTAGATTAAATTAAATATTCTTAGTAAATATTAAATAGTAAATTGATTGCAATTTGAATTAAAATTTAAACATTTTCTAATTGTTTTACAATTTATTTAAACAAAATTTATCTAAATTAGTATTTAAATATTAACAATATTAATGAAAACAAAAATAATGTAATTGAATTTTAATTATTCAATTTTTTTTATATACTAAAATCTCTATTTTTAAAATCTACCATGAATTATATTTTTATACTAACCCCTTATTATATTAAAATATAAATATTTTTTTAAATAATTCATTTGTCCATTTTATCCTAAAAACCTAATAAAAAAAAGTAATTGCAAGTGGTCTGTTCCATTTAATGAACTGATTACTTTGCATTGCTTTATCCTATGAAAAAAAAAAACATTGTATATTTGGGTCTTGCCAGTCTAGATTTTATGACTGAGTTGGGCGCCAATTGCTTTGCATATCTATATAATATAAATCCTATCCAGGGAGTACTTGGGTCAAGCCCTCTAGTCCTACAGCGGACCGACTACGCGCCAAGTACTCTTTTCCATCCAATAGCTCTGGTCTTTTTGAGGCCCCCCAAAAAAAATCATCGTTTAAATTTCTTTATAGGGGGTTGTTAGGGTAGTTTTAATTTTTTTTATATTATATTATTTATTTTTTATCAATATTAATTATATAAATTTATTTAACTTAAAAATGTATTTATTCACTTAACTTGTATACAGGTACCTACTTTATTCAATTGTTTTATAGTATATTTAATAAATGTTGTATCAATACAATTATATAGGTCCGAAATTTAATGTTTTTATCCGTCCCGATTCATTTTCTATTACATTACATCAAATATGAGATAGACTATACCATTGAGATTTATTTTAATGGGGAGTTTGGAGATCCGAAAAGCTCTTATAATCTTTGAAATGCTTTACAAAGGATATTTATTATTTTCCTATTGGAAATTCTGTTTAATTTTCTAATTATTTTCTTCCAACCTTTCATCGTTTTATCCATTGAATTTAGCTATAAAAATCTATGCTAATTTCAAAATCGCCATATACATTATATTTTTACTTATTATACATTATATTTTTGTATTTATTTTTTATTATATAACAGCAGTATTTCTTTCGTTGACTGCATTTTGCAGATTATACCTTATAGAAATTTATTTAATAATAAATATATGTAGGTATATTATATATACACCTTTATATACATACAATATATTCTATATACCATTTTTATATACATCATAAAAGTTTTCTAGCACCATTAATTAATGAATAAATCTTTTATTGTATTTTTGTATATGGTTAAATTTATCGATCCCTTGCGTGTTTTATAATTTTCAAAAGGATAAAAAGAACTATGTATATAAATATATATTTGTATAATTTAGTATTATTTATTATATACCATATAATATATATATTATTACAATATAACAAAGAATGCATTCAATTTATTTAATATACAGTGTCTCAAAGTACAGATCGCAAATGTTTGAAAATGTTTTTTAAGTCACCAAAATATGATCTGAAAGATATATATATATTATAAAAAAGTAGTTTTCTTTTGATTTGAGACATTTGAGTTTTTTAATTAATTTTTAAATATCTTTCAATTGGAATTAGGACTTCTATAAATAGTTCTACAGATCCACAGATTGTTTGCCATTATTATTTTCTATAAATTTCAGACATAGTACATCTTGTGAGTTCTCATTTTAGCATCCACAAGATCCTCTAACATTTTAAACCCAAAATTCACATGCTATTCTTATTGATGAAATTATAAAGATATCATTTGAAAAATAAACAATAAATAAACAAAAATAAACATTTTCTTACTATTCGTTGGTATTTACAAAGAATTTTACCAACTATCATAGCGCCAAGTGAGTTAACAAATATCTTAAGATCTTAAATATGTATTAAAATCGGATTTTAGCATTTCTATTATCATATCCATTATACACTTTTGTTTTTATTTTCACTTAATTTCAAGGAGTTTTAAGTGAATTTGTACATTTTTGATTTTGAAGCCTCATTTTGATGTTGACACAATGAAAAGATATTCCAAAGTAATTATAATGTTGACGATAAAAAATCCTTCACATCAAATGTTCATTTATCGTTGACGGTCAAATCCTATGATTATAGAAAGGTTTTGGAAAAATTATCGTTTAAAATGGGCAAAAGTACAGTGGTAATGCAATGTTTTTAAGCAAATTGGTATAAATAAATAAGCAAAACTATAGGGAATTTCACTTTCAATGACATTAAAGTAAAATGCATAAATATTTTACAAGCATACAAATTACTAAACTTTTTAATTTTCAACACTCCTCTTTGAACCGAAGTAAATCATTTATAGAAAGCCCTTGCGGTAGATCACTGCGATGAAATTCAATATTTGCGAAGTAAGATCTAATAATAAGATTCATATAGACATTGCATAAAACATCTGGATAAGGAAAACTTTAGAATTTCAAATATGAGAATTTTTGATTGTTTAGTTGAATTTTATTTTTTACATATTCTGAACAAAACGAAAAATGTTTTTATAGAAAAAATTTACTTTGATGTTAATTTCAAATTGAGAAAAGAATAAAGTTTTGAAATTATATGTATAATGCTATTCCGCGTGCATAACATAATCGGAATAATAAATGAAATCGTAAAACTTTGGAATATATATATATATAAATGTATTTAATTTCATATATGAATATATGAATATAGTATCAGCACGTTTAATATATAGTATATATCGGCAATGGTATATTATATTTATAATTCTGTATACGCTATATATATATTATATATATAATTACTGCATGGCAAAGCAAAATAAAATCGTCATATATTTAACATACAGGTATATATTAAGAAGCATATCTATATATATAAATATGTATGTATATTTACCTTCTCCAAGATATTATTTTAATTCTCAAGGAATAACTTTATATCTACATGGTTTTATACATAATTTAACTATATACAAGTTTTATAAAAAAATACATAACAAAAAAAAAAGAAAAAGCATTTGGTATTTACTGTAATTTTCTAATAAAATATTTATACGAAAGATATTTAACCATTTGAGATTAACAACGCGACTTTAAAAAAAAATTTTGAATATATATACTCTTTTGCAGTTATATTTATATCATTATCAGAATATTGTATTCTACTTTTGAATGAATTTCAGTATATTAACTTATGTGAATGGGCATCCTTTACGATTATCTTTTACTATATATGTCACAATAATGTTTAGCAAATATATAGAGGTATTTGATGTCTTATCATACGTGGTCTCATTCAACTAATAAAAAACGAAGATCTTTAGAGATCCGATCCGTGTCAATTTAACTACACAATTCTATTCTCATAGAAAGGACAACTTGATAATTTTTCTATTTTTTTTTGTCTTATATCATACATATATTAAAATATTTGTCTATATATTTGCGTATTTTAATAGATGACGGGAAATCAATGATTTATTGACAATTTGTTAAGTTCAATGCTATAAAATGATATGTTTCATATTCTTCTAAATTTTCCCATCCAGAATTGGTACAAAAATACAATTTATTATTTTTAAATAACGTTGAACTAAAATGAACTCTTTAACCTTTTCCTATATGTACAATCCGATAAATTATATAATTCAAATGAATCTGTATCGTATCATTTATCGTTCTTGTGCGAAATTAATCGTAAATACTTGATTGTATAGTTAAATATTTTTAAAAGAATCAGAATTACTTTAAAAGATTGAATACATGTTATTAAGTTACGATAAATATTAAATGTTTAAAATATTTGATGAAATTAATCAGTTGTTTGTCATCACCTATATATATAAAGAAAAAATTGTCAATTTCAAAATTCAACTAATTATTTCATTTGTCGTGTAATGGACGTTTATGAGAATTATTGTGATAGATATTTTTTCATTTTCATACCCTCTTGATATTATTGATCCGCTTCCACTTCCATTAAAGTATTTTACAGAATTTTCATTTTTTAGGGGACATTTTTTTTATGCCATAACCCATAAACCAATAGATGAATCGGGCTGAAAAATTGCATTCTTATGTTTTAAGGGACGCTGAATCCGAATAAAGGCTTTAAACCTATTAATCCATTGGTTTTTGAATTATCACCATTGGATTAAAAACCAATTGATCAATCGGTTTGAAACCAAATTTTCAGCCCGATTCATCCATTGGTTTTTGAATTGTAAAAATATCTTCTAAAATCTTTTGTCGTTCAATCGTAGTCTTACACCGCAACACATTCATTATCACTTTATAATACATATCATATATACAATTGAAAATCAATGATAGAAATATTTTTAAGGTATAAATCCAAATGAAAAAAAAACAGTGTTATAATCAAACTTTATACCGTCAAAGGTATACAGAATCTCACACTATAAAGTCGTTATTATATTAAGATAATTATATAAAAATTTTTCACATTTCATTTCATAAAAAGTAAAAAAAAAATATAATCTTATATACTAACTTTGTTGTAAAAGAAATTATTATAAACTGCAGATTTTTTAGTACATAGTAAATATACAATATTTTGTTATATTTTTGTTTATTTTTACTTGAATCTCCTTTCTTGTGTCTTGCCCTTTTTTTTTTTAATTTGTTTAATAATGGCTCATGTTTTAAATTTCAACTAATTAAGATGACTATAAAATTAAATTTCTTTGAGATGAGAAAAATCATTTATGTATTTTGCTGTTTGTTTGTTTGTTTGTTTCTGTGTTGTAGAAAAAATAAAATACGCATAGAGGTAGCTATATAAAAAACGTAATGTAAGGATACGACGGTAACAACAAAGTAGATTCAGTTTTGTTTATATTTTTCCCTGATATAAATATACCTTTTTTTTTGTTTAATATGTAAGTAATAAAAACTGTGTGTCCGGGTAATTCGTTCTTATAATATTCACAAATGAAATTAATGAGATAAAACAAACATTTATTTTAGAATCCAATATTGCATAAAAGAAAATTGCTACATTTCAATTTAGTTCTTATATATTAATATCAAATGAAAATGGGTAATTTTATATAAAACATGATTAGGATTTAGCCTTTCTTAAATATTATTTTAGACATGTTCAGATAATTATTTGAAATTAGATGAGATTACTATTTAATCGAATTAATGCTATATCGTTTTCGATTAACATTTAAATTCTCGGATTCGGATATATTTTAGTAGTTACCCGGTAATTAAATTTACATCAGAGTGTTTAATGTAATATATATATACAATATATTATATAAATACGTCTGGTATATAAAAATAGTTAATTTTAATTGCATCGCAGGTGAACACAATAATAATGTCTTCATATTATAATATGTATTATTATTATTATTTTCTTATACTGTATACATTATAATCATATATAGTATAGACTTAAATTATACAGTAATTTAAATTTATAATTATTTTTTAAATTATTTTTGTTTTTTCTTTGTCACAAATATATAAACTTTTACAAATAAATAGTATCAGAATGTTGAATAGAATAGTAATTATTATAATTAGATGTATAGGACTTCTATATATGTAATAAATGTATATATAAAGAAAAGTTTTAGTTTTGAAGGTACCGTCTGCATGAGGAAGTAAAGAAAATTTATTAAACTTTTAAAGAATTTGATCGTCCCTATAAAGTACTGCAATATGTTCTTATGTATTTCTCACTGAATCCAAAATAAATCGTTATAAATGTAATAGGTTGAAATACGATAGATAGATATTTTAATAAAAAATTGATTAACAGTTGGTTTTGTTAGGAACCTTTTCATTTTAGTTACTTTGGAACACCGACGACGTATGCTTCCCACCAAACGTTTGCATCGATCTGATGCGATTGCAAGCCAAGCCACTTGCACAACTGCCCACAATTTGTCCAAATTTGTTGGTCGATTTTCACTCATCCCTTTTTCGACATCTCCCCAGAAATTCTCAATAGGGTTCAAGCCCGGACTTTGTAATTGAGTACACTAATTTGTTGTTCTAACAACTATCTTTTTATGCAATGAGCGGTGATTTTGGATCGTTATCGTCCATTTCCTCTTATTCGTATTCATCCATATTCAAGTATGTTTTTATATATATACTGATTCATTTTCCCTTCTATTCTGTGTATTGGACGAATACCATGCCAAGATAGCGCTCCCCAAACCACGATACTACCGCCAGCATGTTTTACTGTTTTTAATGTGTATAATGGATTGATGCTTTGATTACGTATGCGTCTTACATACACTTTTCCATCCGATTCACATCGATTATACTTCGATTCATCGATCCGTAACACCTTTTTCCAGAAACTTATCGGTTTTTGTATATATAATTTGTACTTGTAAAACTAAAATATTTGGCGTTATGAATCACTGTGTTATATAACTGACCACCGCTGTATGTATTATGACCTCCTAGCCCGTTATCAAACAGTATAATTCAAAGTAATTTTCGATTGAATTGCGTACAAGGAAATTATTTTATTTATGTCAGTCAGTTTCCTTTAATTGTTAATTGTAAAAAATTTTTACACAACAAAATATATATTGTACGTTAAATGCATTATTATATTTACAAATTCAATCAATAATAATTTATGCATTACCAATTTTCACACTGTTTATATAATTTAAATTTAAAATGAATTCAAAAAAAAAACTTTCTACGTATATAAATACTTAAATCTATAATAATATGAACAATCGTATTTATATATATACATAATAAAATTCATCCCAAAATTCAATATATATATAATAAAATTCATACATATCTATAGAGACAATTTTTATTTGTGTTAAAAACGAAAGCGATAACATCTCTTGCACATATACCTTTCACATCCATATTTAATTTCCTGCGTTTTAACTTACCTTGTTCTATATCTGTTTGCTACTTTATATATATATGATGATAAATATACAATATATCAATAAATAATTTAACAACAGTATTATGGTATTATTTGTTGTATAAATATATATACATTTTAGTCTAAATATATCTATCGAGCTTTTTACAGGATATATAAATGTAAATCTATATATCAGTTGTCGTGTTTATATATAGTATATCTATCTATAATAATACATTTCCTTAAAGAAAATTTTGTATAATTTTGTTTTTATATTCAATAATATTCTATATATACAGCTCATAATATATACAAAAAAAACGAACAGCGGATATGAACGCATTGAACAAATTTGAAAATGGGAAAATTGTGACCTTAATAATTGAAAATCCACGCGTATATGGTATATTCTATATTTGTACTTTTGGTACTATACTATATTTATTTATACATACCATATATGATTATTGAATTATAAACTGCGAAAAGCATTTTTCAAACTTTACATTTGGGAATATACCATATACATATAAACATAAAAATAAATATATCAAATACATTTATCCGCCGGTATATATGTGTGTATAGTATATACGGTATCGTCAATATTATTAAAGACATCATTCAATCTTTCACACTTTAACTGTGCCGGTAAATAAAGTTCGTTTAACTCATTAAGATGTAAATTTTAAATAACATAATTATGAAAAACTCGTAAAGAAAACTCTATGTGAATATCTTTTGCTTCAATTACGACTCAACATTTTTTTTTTTTGCATCTATATTCAACTAAATTTTGAAATGTATCTGAATTGAAATGTCCTGTAATCGTTAATTCCTCTAAAATAAATTCACCCCGACCATAAATTGGTTGTTTGTATATGATTCAAAGATTTTCTATCATGGAAATATTTTACGACCATAGAATATTAATTTTACTATTTTTGAACCGCACTGCTTACATTTTTGAACGTATTTCGCAGTAATTCAATATCTAAATTTGCTAAATCTATTGCCATTTGATATTTTAAAATAATATTTTTTTTAACAAACATTTACGAAATCGTTATATAAGAGGTGTGCTTAATAATATTGCTAATACTGTGCTAATATAACCTAAATGAAAAAATTTATATTTACACTTTAAAGATATATACCAGAAATAGGTAAAGGTACAAAGTATAATATAGTATATATGTATATAGGATAGGTAGATATACATATATATAGTAAAATCCTTTGAGATGTATATTTTGGGATGAGATGCCATGCTTTTATATGTGTTATAAAAGTGTGTGCTTATATAATACATATCGAATTATTTTGGTATATTATCAAAATAGAAAAAAAAGTGTGTATATTTATTTTTAGTTATATATACAATGCGTTAAGGAGATGGAATAATACAATATGAAAATTGAAAATATCAATTTCTATCACGATTAAATAACACAAAAAAAAAAGAAAAAGAGGGAATAGAAATATTTATTTTTTTTTTTTGATTATTATTAAACTATATTGAGAAAAGCACCTCATATAAATTATATATGATTAATTCAAATGAAAAATTTGGTGAAATGAGTTTTGAAACTTTGATTAACTTTGAGTCGTTGATCAGATAATTCGGATTAACCGATACATTTTCGTAACGACGGGTACGTATCCTATATCTGATTCAAAATCAATCGGGTTCTTTAGACTTTTCCATAAACATTTTAATTTATAAAGCCAAAATTTCACATCAATAAATGAACTCTGTCTTAACAAATTTATTGTTTTTATACTGAAATGTATTAATCAAACTCTGCGTGTTTGCTGGAATATAAGAAAATGTGTACGATACCATTCGATTTTAATATGCCGATTTCCTTGGGACAAAGCCATTAGGAGGGCTCCGTTCTCCACTATACTTTTCATTAATTTATGTATCTAAAATCTTTGTTTTAATCAACTAAATGATTGTTAAAGAATTGATTTTCTATATGAGATTTTTAATATTTAAAAAAAAAATCGATAATACATTCCTAAAACAAATTTTCATTGCGTATTTATTATCATGCGTTTTTTAGATCTGTTCTGTGGGGTGTTTTCATTGAAGTTCATTGAAATACTTTTCTTTTCTTTCATTTCTTTATTACTTTAATTTTGAGGAATCTGAAATAATTTTAAATCGTAGGAAGTTTTCAAGATCTTAAATAGTTCATATAATGAATACCGTGATTTTTTATGGTTCTTGATGTTTGGCAGGAAACGCCAAACTGTCGTGAATTTAGATTGATAACAAATTTCAATTTGTGCTTATCAAAGAAAAAGAAATGAATGAATATTTTCATTTAAAACATCACCAAATTAACCTTAACCAAATTAACCACATGAAAGATATATATAACCACATACTCTGAGAATACCAATTCAACTAATGTCTAATGTTCATCGCGGTGTCAACTGCGATCTTATATTCCCTATATAAATATGTGTGTAAATCTTTTCCGTATATACGATTTCATTCTAAAATAATTTTAACAAATGTATATAAATCTTAAATATTTTACTAACGAATTCATTTGGTATTCTATGCATATTCTATTCTTGATATGGTATTTTCTTTTTTTTTTATATTTATATAAAATCCATGAACATGAACACTTATAAATATAGGTATCGTATATTGTATTTTTATGTTTTCTTTCTAATAATACCGGGTGCCATTAACAATAATATACATTAACAAAAAAAAGTCTATCGATATATAAATTATATATTGAATAATACAAATAGTGTATTTTTATTTAAATTGATTCTTATTTATATTCTATTTATATCGTACTTTATCAAATTTTCTATATCGGTAGCATAAATGAATGGAATTGACGGTGTATGTCTTTATATGCTGCGTTTTATCGCATAATTTTTCAAAAAAATGTTTAAATATGTTATATTATTTTTTATATTTTATAGATTTGGGGGTTTTTTTCGTTGGTTTTCGCAATAAATAAATTGTAACAGCCCCAATATTTGTTAAAATCGAATTTGAAAATTTTATGTTTATTGAGATGTATATAGTGATTTGTATTCTTGGTGATGAGATTGATGAGAATCTCCATTAAAAGTAGTGTTCTAAATAGAATATCTATTCGGAATGCGTAAAAACGTATTGGTTATATCTTCTTCTGTTAGTTATTTTGATAATCGAATCCCCACTAATCGAACAATAATTCAATTCAAGCAAAGTCCGGATATTTGTAAAACTAAACACTAAATCATATAATAAAGGCGTCTCTTGCAAATAATCTATTGATTTTAAGGTTACAAACAGAAAAAAATCAATCATTTGAAGATGATTTCCTATAAAATAGAAAAATTGGAGAAGCTATCTTAGAGATTACTTTGTGGTTTACTTTATTTTATTTTCAAGTTGTGCAATAGACCTCTTAATAATTGTTATTGAATTGAAGAATGGTTATTGAACCAGGCAAAAAAACTCCTTTCTTTGTTGCGTATTTAAAGCTGCATTTTTCAAATGCCTTTTCAAAATACTACTACATTCGCAAAAAAATTATTTAAAAGAATGTGTTTTAAAATAATTTTTCACATTTTAATAATCTAATTTATGAATCAAATGAAGCTTTTATTATTTGATGTTTTTATTACCTATTATAATCGTTTATATACTTTGTTTTTTTTGGTATGACTTTAACCCCATATTTAACATTTAAATAATATCGTAAATAAACACACACAAAAAAAAAGGGAGATAAAATAATTTACCCACCACCAGATTATTTAAAAACAATGGATTTAAAAAGTGATTATTTTTGTTATGTGATGCTCGCTTATACATACAATGTATATAATACACGATGAATGAAAACAATTTTCGTATTTTTGTTTTTTGCTTTTGTTCAAAGGGGTAAAATTTCAAGTGTCGGAGAAAAATCCTACATAGAAATGAATGGATTTAGAAAAATTAAGTAATAAACGGGAAATTGTATAATTGGAAAATTTAATTTATATGAGAAATATAGAAACAGTCCGATAGAATCGACAAACATTTACTAATAGAATAATTCATATTTTGTTGATGAATGAACTTGTTTACTTTATAAAATAGATTATTATGCGATTTGCCACTTAAATAATATATAGTATTATAATTGTTCTCTTGAATATTTCACCGTTTGAAGTGAAATTTTAGTTTTTGTATAAACAACCAAAACTCATGTATGGATTTCAAACAGAATTTAGGCCGTCCTCACACTGCCCACAAAATTGACTTAAAAGTTTTACATGAAGGGAACTATCGTTTTATCTGTACCATTTATATATTTAAATGTTTAGAAGTTTAGAGCAATGCATAGGAAATGAAGAAGGACTTAACTGATGAACGGTCGTGGTCTGATTATCATTCATGAAATAACCCAGACGATCATCTAATTTGTAGTTAAAATTTAAATTCAATAATTTCGGTTTCCCGATATTTTACCATCCTAAATTAAATAATCCTATTTGTTTGCATAGTAAATTTACATAAAAGTTTTTATATAAATGGTATTATATTCGGTTATATAAAGTCATATACCATATATATATATATATATATATATATATATATTGATTATTTATGGTATGAATATATCTGCATATTGAAAATGTATATAATAGGGATAAATTTTATATAGATATATATGTATAATATAGTTAAATTATGTTACCAATGCGGTCGCTTATTCATTTAATACCTATATATCTTTATATACCATATATACCTGTCCTGACTATGTGTATATAAATCATGTAGAAAATTTTTATTAGATAAAGTAATAGTCATAAATATATTTGTATAAATTACCCACTATATATACATTATTTTATTTTGTATATATATATATATAATATGAAGGACATATCCTGAACGGATTTAGGGTTATACCTTTCATCCCATGTAAACTATAAAACCCATTAAACTAACATTTTTGCGATACACCAAAAAAAAACATTGATAATGTAATCAATTATATGTTTATTTAATGTATTTCAATAAAACTATGATTACGATCAATAAGGCAATTTGAATCCTTGATAAATCCTCTTTATCTGAGGTTTATTGTGCCCGTTCCGTTTTCAATCCAACAATTTGATCTCTTCCATCAAAACATTTTATGGTATTTTGATTGACAATGTGTTGATTATGACTTTATACAATGCGGTGGTATTTTTTTTATTTTTAAAATGCTATTATCTTCTATATGTACTTCGATATCCAAACTGTATACCTATTTAAAACATTTATATATACAGTATATTGCAAGGAATTTATTATTAAGGTGTTTTACGAGTATAAAGACTTAATGAATTTCATGATTACCAGTAAAAGTTACCAAAAAAATAATATAATGAAAACACACACGCGTACACACACAATAGTTTTCGGAAAAGATATATATAATCGAGGATGAAAAGAATTCACTTGAATTTACATATTAATCCCATTATAGTTTATATACAATATAATATTATATATTTTTTTAGTTTAGTAATGAATATCCTGGAAAATGATTTCATTTATATAAAGTAGTATATTTATTTGTTTGTTGGTTAAGTTCCACTCTTTGATTATTAAATCCATTGTGTTTTTGTGTATACCCTAGTATAAAGTATACAGTATAAAACTGGTATGCTTTTTACCGACAATTTTATATCAGTTTTATAATGTGTCGGTATATAAACCCTGTTACTTTTGATGTTATCAAACACATTAACATATGACGAAATAGAACATAGTTAAAAAGGTATTTCTAGGCCCTTTAAGAATAAAATAACATTACAAAATATTTGATAAAAATGGTACCTGTTGTGATAGGATAGTGGGCAGACCATCAATCGATAGATAATTAAATTCTCTAAAAACTTTCCTTGCATATCAAATGGTGTTGTAGAACAAATTCTATAGTTAAAATCTATAAACGTGAAAAATTGTCAGTTTAACCATACTCTTTGTATGGACACCCCATAATATTATTTTAAATTCGTAAAATTCAGCTTATTTAACATTAGATTCAGTCTTAAAATCAATACCATTTCATGCAAATTTCACCCTTAAAAATTGAATGATAAGTGGTTGATTTTGACCAATTATATGTAAAAAAATGAATTTTTTTATTATATAAGGGGTTTAGTAAAAATGCCATAACTTGTAAACCTGTATAGATAGAAAAATGGGCAGACCATCAATCGATAGATAATTAAATTCTATAAAAACTTTCCTTACATATCAAATGGGATTGTAAAACAAATTCTATAGTTAAAATCTATAAACGTGAAAAATTGTCAGTTTAACCATACTCTTTGTATGGACACCCCATAATATTATTTTAAATTCGGAAAATTCAACTTATTTTACATTAGAATCAGTTTTAAAATCAATACCATTTCATGCAAATTTTATCCTTGAAAATTGAATGATAAGTGGTTGATTTTGACCAATTATATGTAAAAAAATTACTTTTTTTTATTATATAAGGGGTTTAGTAAAAATGCCATAACTTGGAAACCTGTATAGATAGAAAAATGGGCAGACCATCAATCGATAGATAATTAAATTCTCTAAAAACTTTCCTTACATATCAAATGGGGTTGTAAAACAAATTCTGTAGTTAAAATCTATAAACGTGAAAAATTATCAGTTTAACCATACTCTTTGTATGGACACCCCATAATATTATTTTAAATTCGTACAATTCAACTTATTTTACATTAGAATCAGTCTTAAAATCAATACCATTTCATGCAAATTTCACCCTTAAAAATTGAATGATAAGTGGTTAATTTTGACCAATTATATGTAAAAAAATGAATTATTTTATTATATAAGGGGTTTAGTAAAAATGCCATAACTTGGAAACCTCTATAGATAGAAAAATGGGCAGACCATCAATCGATAGATAATTAAATTCTCTAAAAACTTTCCTTACATATCAAATGGGGTTGTAGAACAAATTCTATAGTTAAAATCTATAAACGTGAAAATTTGTCAGTTTAACCATACTCTTTGTATGGACACCCCATAATATTATTTTAAATTCGTAAAATTCAGCTTATTTAACATTAGATTCAGTCTTAAAATCAATACCATTTCATGCAAATTTTATCCTTAAAAATTGAATGATAAGTGGTTGATTTTGACCAATTATATGTAAAAAAATGACTTTTTTTTATTATATAAGGGGTTTAGTAAAAATGCCATAACTTGGAAACCTGTATAGATAGAAAAATGGGCAGACCATCAATCGATAGATAATTAAATTCTCTAAAAACTTTCCTTACATATCAAATGGGGTTGTAAAACAAATTCTGTAGTTAAAATCTATAAACGTGAAAAATTATCAGTTTAACCATACTCTTTGTATGGACACCCCATAATATTATTTTAAATTCGTACAATTCAACTTATTTTACATTAGAATCAGTCTTAAAATCAATACCATTTCATGCAAATTTCACCCTTAAAAATTGAATGATAAGTGGTTAATTTTGACCAATTATATGTAAAAAAATGAATTATTTTATTATATAAGGGGTTTAGTAAAAATGCCATAACTTGGAAACCTCTATAGATAGAAAAATGGGCAGACCATCAATCGATAGATAATTAAATTCTCTAAAAACTTTCCTTACATATCAAATGGGGTTGTAGAACAAATTCTATAGTTAAAATCTATAAACGTGAAAATTTGTCAGTTTAACCATACTCTTTGTATGGACACCCCATAATATTATTTTAAATTCGTAAAATTCAGCTTATTTAACATTAGATTCAGTCTTAAAATCAATACCATTTCATGCAAATTTTATCCTTAAAAATTGAATGATAAGTGGTTGATTTTGACCAATTATATGTAAAAAAATGACTTTTTTTTATTATATAAGGGGTTTAGTAAAAATGCCATAACTTGGAAACCTGTATAGATAGAAAAATGGGCAGACCATCAATCGATAGATAATTAAATTCTCTAAAAACTTTCCTTACATATCAAATGGGGTTGTAGAACAAATTCTATAGTTAAAATCTATAAACGTGAAAAATTGTCAGTTTAACCATACTCTTTGTATGGACACCCCATAATATTATTTTAAATTCGTAAAACTCAGCTTATTTAACATTAGATTCAGTCTTAAAATCAATACCATTTCATGCAAATTTCACCTTAAAAATTGAATGATAAGTGGTTGATTTTGACCAATTATATGTAAAAAAATGACTTTTTTTTATTATATAAGGGGTTTAGTAAAAATGCCATAACTTGGAAACCTGCATAGATAGAAAAATGGGCAGACCATCAATCGATAGATAATTAAATTCTCTAAAAACTTTCCTTACATATTAAATGGGGTTGTAAAACAAATTCTATAGTTAAAATCTATAAACGTGAAAAATTGTCAGTTTAACCATACTCTTTGTATGGACACCCCATAATATTATTTTAAATTCGTAAAATTCAACTTATTTTACATTAGAATTAGTCTTAAAATCAATACCATTTCATGCAAATTTTATCCTTAAAAATTGAATGATAAGTGGTTGATTTTGACCAATTATGTTATATGTAAAAAAATGAATTATTTTATTATATAAGGGGTTTAGTAAAAATGCCATAACTTGGAAACCTCTATAGATAGAAAAATGGGCAGACCATCAATCGATAGATAATTAAATTCTCTAAAAACTTTCCTTACATATCAAATGGGGTTGTAGAACAAATTCTATAGTTAAAATCTATAAACGTGAAAAATTGTCAGTTTAACCATACTCTTTGTATGGACACCCCATAATATTATTTTAAATTCGTAAAATTCAGCTTATTTAACATTAGATTCAGTCTTAAAATCAATACCATTTCATGCAAATTTCACCCTTAAAAATTGAATGATAAGTGGTTGATTTTGACCAATTATATGTAAAAAAATGAATTTTTTTATTATATAAGGGGTTTAGTAAAAATGCCATAACTTGTAAACCTGTATAGATAGAAAAATGGGCAGACCATCAATCGATAGATAATTAAATTCTATAAAAACTTTCCTTACATATCAAATGGGGTTGTAAAACAAATTCTATAGTTAAAATCTATAAACGTGAAAAATTGTCAGTTTAACCATACTCTTTGTATGGACACCCCATAATATTATTTTAAATTCGGAAAATTCAACTTATTTTACATTAGAATCAGTTTTAAAATCAATACCATTTCATGCAAATTTTATCCTTAAAAATTGAATGATAAGTGGTTGATTTTGACCAATTATATGTAAAAAAATTACTTTTTTTTATTATATAAGGGGTTTAGTAAAAATGCCATAACTTGGAAACCTGTATAGATAGTAAAATGGGCAGACCATCAATCGATAGATAATTAAATTCTCTAAAAACTTTCCTTACATATCAAATGGGGTTGTAAAACAAATTCTATAGTTAAAATCTATAAACGTGAAAAATTATCAGTTTAACCATACTCTTTGTATGGACACCCCATAATATTATTTTAAATTCGTAAAATTCAACTTATTTTACATTAGAATCAGTCTTAAAATCAATACCATTTCATGCAAATTTCACCCTTAAAAATTGAATGATAAGTGGTTAATTTTGACCAATTATATGTAAAAAAATGAATTATTTTATTATATAAGGGGTTTAGTAAAAATGCCATAACTTGGAAACCTCTATAGATAGAAAAATGGGCAGACCATCAATCGATAGATAATTAAATTCTCTAAAAACTTTCCTTACATATCAAATGGGGTTGTAGAACAAATTCTATAGTTAAAATCTATAAACGTGAAAAATTGTCAGTTTAACCATACTCTTTGTATGGACACCCCATAATATTATTTTAAATTCGTAAAATTCAGCTTATTTAACATTAGATTCAGTCTTAAAATCAATACCATTTCATGCAAATTTCACCCTTAAAAATTGAATGATAAGTGGTTGATTTTGACCAATTATATGTAAAAAAATGAATTTTTTTATTATATAAGGGGTTTAGTAAAAATGCCATAACTTGTAAACCTGTATAGATAGAAAAATGGGCAGACCATCAATCGATAGATAATTAAATTCTATAAAAACTTTCCTTACATATCAAATGGGGTTGTAAAACAAATTCTATAGTTAAAATCTATAAACGTGAAAAATTGTCAGTTTAACCATACTCTTTGTATGGACACCCCATAATATTATTTTAAATTCGTACAATTCAACTTATTTTACATTAGAATCAGTCTTAAAATCAATACCATTTCATGCAAATTTCACCCTTAAAAATTGAATGATAAGTGGTTGATTTTGACCAATTATATGTAAAAAAATGAATTATTTTATTATATAAGGGGTTTAGTAAAAATGCCATAACTTGGAAACCTCTATAGATAGAAAAATGGGCAGACCATCAATCGATAGATAATTAAATTCTCTAAAAACTTTCCGTACATATCAAATGGGGTTGTAAAACAAATTCTATAGTTAAAATCTATAAACGTGAAAATTTATCAGTTTAACCATACTCTTTGTATGGACACCCCATAATATTATTTTAAATTCGTAAAATTCAACTTATTTTACATTAGAATCAGTCTTAAAATCAATACCATTTCATGCAAATTTCACCCTTAAAAATTGAATGATAAGTGGTTAATTTTGACCAATTATATGTAAAAAAATGATTTTTTTTATTATATGAGGGGTTTAGTAAAAATGCCATAACTTGGAAACCTGTATAGATAGAAAAATGGGCAGACCATCAATCGATAGATAATTAAATTCTCTAAAAACTTTCCTTACATATCAAATGGGGTTGTAAAACAAATTCTATAGTTAAAATCTATAAACGTGAAAAATTATCAGTTTAACCATACTCTTTGTATGGACACCCCATAATATTATTTTAAATTCGTACAATTCAACTTATTTTACATTAGAATCAGTCTTAAAATCAATACCATTTCATGCAAATTTCACCCTTAAAAATTGAATGATAAGTGGTTAATTTTGACCAATTATATGTAAAAAAATGAATTATTTTATTATATAAGGGGTTTAGTAAAAATGCCATAACTTGGAAACCTCTATAGATAGAAAAATGGGCAGACCATCAATCGATTGATAATTAAATTCTCTAAAAACTTTCCTTACATATCAAATGGGGTTGTAGAACAAATTCTATAGTTAAAATCTATAAACGTGAAAAATTGTCAGTTTAACCATACTCTTTGTATGGACACCCCATAATATTATTTTAAATTCGTAAAATTCAACTTATTTTACATTAGAATTAGTCTTAAAATCAATACCATTTCATGCAAATTTTATCCTTAAAAATTGAATGATAAGTGGTTGATTTTGACCAATTATGTTATATGTAAAAAAATGAATTATTTTATTATATAAGGGGTTTAGTAAAAATGCCATAACTTGGAAACCTCTATAGATAGAAAAATGGGCAGACCATCAATCGATAGATAATTAAATTCTCTAAAAACTTTCCTTACATATCAAATGGGGTTGTAGAACAAATTCTATAGTTAAAATCTATAAACGTGAAAAATTGTCAGTTTAACCATACTCTTTGTATGGACACCCCATAATATTATTTTAAATTCGTAAAATTCAACTTATTTTACATTAGATTCAGTCTTAAAATCAATACCATTTCATGACAATTTCACCCTTAAAAATTGAATGATAAGTGGTTAATTTTGACCAATTATGTTATATGTAAAAAAATGAATTATTTTATTATATAAGGGGTTTAGTAAAAATGCCATAACTTGGAAACCTCTATAGATAGAAAAATGGGCAGACCATCAATCGATAGATAATTAAATTCTCTAAAAACTTTCCTTACATATCAAATGGGGTTGTAGAACAAATTCTATAGTTAAAATCTATAAACGTGAAAAATTGTCAGTTTAACCATACTCTTTGTATGGACACCCCATAATATTATTTTAAATTCGTAAAATTCAACTTATTTTACATTAGAATTAGTCTTAAAATCAATACCATTTCATGCAAATTTTATCCTTAAAAATTGAATGATAAGTGGTTGATTTTGACCAATTATGTTATATGTAAAAAAATGAATTATTTTATTATATAAGGGGTTTAGTAAAAATGCCATAACTTGGAAACCTCTATAGATAGAAAAATGGGCAGACCATCAATCGATAGATAATTAAATTCTCTAAAAACTTTCCTTACATATCAAATGGGGTTGTAGAACAAATTCTATAGTTAAAATCTATAAACGTGAAAAATTGTCAGTTTAACCATACTCTTTGTATGGACACCCCATAATATTATTTTAAATTCGTAAAATTCAACTTATTTTACATTAGATTCAGTCTTAAAATCAATACCATTTCATGACAATTTCACCCTTAAAAATTGAATGATAAGTGGTTAATTTTGACCAATTATGTTATATGTAAAAAAATGAATTATTTTATTATATAAGGGGTTTAGTAAAAATGCCATAACTTGGAAACCTCTATAGATAGAAAAATGGGCAGACCATCAATCGATAGATAATTAAATTCTCTAAAAACTTTCCTTACATATCAAATGGGGTTGTAGAACAAATTCTATAGTTAAAATCTATAAACGTGAAAAATTGTCAGTTTAACCATACTCTTTGTATGGACACCCCATAATATTATTTTAAATTCGGAAAATTCAACTTATTTTACATTAGAATCAGTTTTAAAATCAATACCATTTCATGCAAATTTCACCCTTAAAAATTGAATGATAAGTGGTTGATTTTGACCAATTATATGTAAAAAAATGAATTTTTTTATTATATAAGGGGTTTAGTAAAAATGCCATAACTTGTAAACCTGTATAGATAGAAAAATGGGCAGACCATCAATCGATAGATAATTAAATTCTATAAAAACTTTCCTTACATATCAAATGGGGTTGTAAAACAAATTCTATAGTTAAAATCTATAAACGTGAAAAATTGTCAGTTTAACCATACTCTTTGTATGGACACCCCATAATATTATTTTAAATTCGGAAAATTCAACTTATTTTACATTAGAATCAGTTTTAAAATCAATACCATTTCATGCAAATTTTATCCTTAAAAATTGAATGATAAGTGGTTGATTTTGACCAATTATATGTAAAAAAATTACTTTTTTTTTTTATATAAGGGGTTTAGTAAAAATGCCATAACTTGGAAACCTGTATAGATAGAAAAATGGGCAGACCATCAATCCATAGATAATTAAATTCTCTAAAAACTTTCCTTACATATCAAATGGAGTTGTAAAACAAATTCTATAGTTAAAATCTATAAACGTGAAAAATTATCAGTTTAACCATACTCTTTGTATGGACACCCCATAATATTATTTTAAATTCGTAAAATTCAACTTATTTTACATTAGAATCAGTCTTAAAATCAATACCATTTCATGCAAATTTCACCCTTAAAAATTGAATGATAAGTGGTTGATTTTGACCAATTATATGTAAAAAAATGAATTTTTTTATTATATAAGGGGTTTAGTAAAAATGCCATAACTTGGAAACCTGTATAGATAGAAAAATGGGCAGACCATCAATCGATAGATAATTAAATTCTATAAAAACTTTCCTTACATATCAAATGGGGTTGTAAAACAAATTCTATAGTTAAAATCTATAAACGTGAAAAATTGTCAGTTTAACCATACTCTTTGTATGGACACCCCATAATATTATTTTAAATTCGGAAAATTCAACTTATTTTACATTAGAATCAGTTTTAAAATCAATACCATTTCATGCAAATTTTATCCTTAAAAATTGAATGATAAGTGGTTGATTTTGACCAATTATATGTAAAAAAATTACTTTTTTTTATTATATAAGGGGTTTAGTAAAAATGCCATAACTTGGAAACCTGTATAGATAGAAAAATGGGCAGACCATCAATCGATAGATAATTAAATTCTCTAAAAACTTTCCTTACATATCAAATGGGGTTGTAAAACAAATTCTATAGTTAAAATCTATAAACGTGAAAAATTATCAGTTTAACCATACTCTTTGTATGGACACCCCATAATATTATTTTAAATTCGTAAAATTCAACTTATTTTACATTAGAATCAGTCTTAAAATCAATACCATTTCATGCAAATTTCACCCTTAAAAATTGAATGATAAGTGGTTAATTTTGACCAATTATATGTAAAAAAATGAATTATTTTATTATATAAGGGGTTTAGTAAAAATGCCATAACTTGGAAACCTCTATAGATAGAAAAATGGGCAGACCATCAATCGATAGATAATTAAATTCTCTAAAAACTTTCCTTACATATCAAATGGGGTTGTAGAACAAATTCTATAGTTAAAATCTATAAACGTGAAAAATTGTCAGTTTAACCATACTCTTTGTATGGACACCCCATAATATTATTTTAAATTCGTAAAATTCAACTTATTTTACATTAGAATTAGTCTTAAAATCAATACCATTTCATGCAAATTTTATCCTTAAAAATTGAATGATAAGTGGTTGATTTTGACCAATTATATGTAAAAAAATGACTATTTTTATTATATAAGGGGTTTAGTAAAAATGCCATAACTTGGAAACCTGTACAGATAGAAAAATGGGCAGACCATCAATCGATAGATAATTAAATTCTCTAAAAACTTTCCTTACATATCAAATGGGGTTGTAAAACAAATTCTATAGTTAAAATCTATAAACGTGAAAAATTGTCAGTTTAACCATACTCTTTGTATGGACACCCCATAATATTATTTTAAATTCGTAAAATTCAACTTATTTTACATTAGATTCAGTCTTAAAATCAATACCATTTCATGACAATTTCACCCTTAAAAATTGAATGATTAGTGGTTGATTTTGACCAATTATATGTAAAAAAATGACTTTTTTTATTATATAAGGGATATAGTAAAAATGCCATAACTTGGAAACCTTTATAGATAGAAAAATGGGCAGACCATCAATCGATAGATAATTAAATTCTCTAAAAACTTTCCGTACATATCAAATGGGGTTGTAGAACAAATTCTATAGTTAAAATCTATAAACGTGAAAATTTGTCAGTAATTGAATGATAAGTGGTTGATTTTGACCAATTATATGTAAAAAAATGACTATTTTTATTATATAAGGAGTTTAGTAAAAATGCCATAACTTGGAAACCTGTATAGATAGAAAAATGGGCAGACCATCAATCGATAGATAATTAAATTCTCTAAAAACTTGCCTTATATCAAATGGGGTTGTAGAACAAATTCTATAGTTAAAATCTATAAACGTGAAAAATTGTCAGTTTAACCATACTCTTTGTATGGACACCCCATAATATTATTTTAAATTCGTAAAATTCAACTTATTTTACATTAGAATTAGTCTTAAAATCAATACCATTTCATGCAAATTTTATCCTTAAAAATTGAATGATAAGTGGTTGATTTTGACCAATTATATGTAAAAAAATGACTATTTTTATTATATAAGGGGTTTAGTAAAAATGCCATAACTTGGAAACCTGTACAGATAGAAAAATGGGCAGACCATCAATCGATAGATAATTAAATTCTCTAAAAACTTTCCTTACATATCAAATGGGGTTGTAAAACAAATTCTATAGTTAAAATCTATAAACGTGAAAAATTGTCAGTTTAACCATACTCTTTGTATGGACACCCCATAATATTATTTTAAATTCGTAAAATTCAACTTATTTTACATTAGATTCAGTCTTAAAATTCACCCTTAAAAATTGAATGATTAGTGGTTGATTTTGACCAATTATATGTAAAAAAATGACTTTTTTTATTATATAAGGGATATAGTAAAAATGCCATAACTTGGAAACCTTTATAGATAGAAAAATGGGCAGACCATCAATCGATAGATAATTAAATTCTCTAAAAACTTTCCGTACATATCAAATGGGGTTGTAGAACAAATTCTATAGTTAAAATCTATAAACGTGAAAATTTGTCAGTTTAACCATACTCTTTGTATGGACACCCCATAATATTATTTTAAATTCGTAAAACTCAGCTTATTTAACATTAGATTCAGTCTTAAAATCAATACCATTTCATGCAAATTTCACCTTAAAAATTGAATGATAAGTGGTTGGTTTTGACCAATTATATGTAAAAAAATGACTATTTTTATTATATAAGGGGTTTAGTAAAAATGCCATAACTTGGAAACCTGTATAGATAGAAAAATGGTCAGACCATCAATCGATAGATAATTAAATTCTCTAAAAACTTTCCTTACATATCAAATGGGGTTGTAAAACAAATTCTATAGTTAAAATCTATAAACGTGAAAAATTGTCAGTTTAACCATACTCTTTGTATGGACACCCCATAATATTATTTTAAATTCGTAAAATTCAACTTATTTTACATTAGAATCAGTCTTAAAATTAATACCATTTCATGCAAATTTTACCCTTAAAAATTGAATGATAAGTGGTTAATTTTGAACAATTATATGTAAAAAAATGAATTATTTTATTATATAAGGGGTTTAGTAAAAATGCCATAACTTGGAAACCTGTATAGATAGAAAAATGGGCAGACCATCAATCGATAGATAATTAAATTCTCTAAAAACTTTCCTTACATATCAAATGGGGTTGTAAAACAAATTCTATAGTTAAAATCTATAAACGTGAAAAATTGTCAGTTTAACCATACTCTTTGTATGGACACCCCATAATATTATTTTAAATTCGTAAAATTCAACTTATTTTACATTAGATTCAGTCTTAAAATTCACCCTTAAAAATTGAATGATTAGTGGTTGATTTTGACCAATTATATGTAAAAAAATGACTTTTTTTATTATATAAGGGATATAGTAAAAATGCCATAACTTGGAAACCTTTATAGATAGAAAAATGGGCAGACCATCAATCGATAGATAATTAAATTCTCTAAAAACTTTCCGTACATATCAAATGGGGTTGTAGAACAAATTCTATAGTTAAAATCTATAAACGTGAAAATTTGTCAGTTTAACCATACTCTTTGTATGGACACCCCATAATATTATTTTAAATTCGTAAAACTCAGCTTATTTAACATTAGATTCAGTCTTAAAATCAATACCATTTCATGCAAATTTCACCTTAAAAATTGAATGATAAGTGGTTGGTTTTGACCAATTATATGTAAAAAAATGACTATTTTTATTATATAAGGGGTTTAGTAAAAATGCCATAACTTGGAAACCTGTATAGATAGAAAAATGGTCAGACCATCAATCGATAGATAATTAAATTCTCTAAAAACTTTCCTTACATATCAAATGGGGTTGTAAAACAAATTCTATAGTTAAAATCTATAAACGTGAAAAATTGTCAGTTTAACCATACTCTTTGTATGGACACCCCATAATATTATTTTAAATTCGTAAAATTCAACTTATTTTACATTAGAATCAGTCTTAAAATTAATACCATTTCATGCAAATTTTACCCTTAAAAATTGAATGATAAGTGGTTAATTTTGAACAATTATATGTAAAAAAATGAATTATTTTATTATATAAGGGGTTTAGTAAAAATGCCATAACTTGGAAACCTGTATAGATAGAAAAATGGGCAGACCATCAATCGATAGATAATTAAATTCTCTAAAAACTTTCCGTACATATCAAATGGGGTTGTAGAACAAATTCTATAGTTAAAATCTATAAACGTGAAAAATTGTCAGTTTAACCATACTCTTTGTATGGACACCCCATAATATTATTTTAAATTCGTAAAATTCAACTTATTTTACATTAGAATTAGTCTTAAAATCAATACCATTTCATGCAAATTTTATCCTTAAAAATTGAATGATAAGTGGTTGATTTTGACCAATTATATGTAAAAAAATGAATATTTTTATTATATAAGGGGTTTAGTAAAAATGCCATAACTTGGAAACCTGTATAGATAGAAAAATGGGCAGACCATCAATCGATAGATAATTAAATTCTCTAAAAACTTTCCTTACATATCAAATGGGGTTGTAAAACAAATTCTATAGTTAAAATCTATAAACGTGAAAAATTGTCAGTTTAACCATACTCTTTGTATGGACACCCCATAATATTATTTTAAATTCGGAAAATTCAACTTATTTTACATTAGAATCAGTTTTAAAATCAATACCATTTCATGCAAATTTTATCCTTAAAATATGAATGATAAGTGGTTGATTTTGACCAATTATATGTAAAAAAATTACTTTTTTTTATTATATAAGGGGTTTAGTAAAAATGACATAACTTGGAAACCTGTATAGATAGAAAAATGGGCAGACCATCAATCGATAGATAATTAAATTCTCTAAAAACTTTCCTTACATATCAAATGGGGTTGTAAAACAAATTCTATAGTTAAAATCTATAAACGTGAAAAATTGTCAGTTTAACCATACTCTTTGTATGGACACCCAATAATATTATTTTAAATTCGTAAAATTCAACTTATTTTACATTAGAATCAGTCTTAAAATTAATACCATTTCATGCAAATTTCACCCTTAAAAATTGAATGATAAGTGGTTGATTTTGAATAATTATATGTAAAAAAATGACTTTTTTTTATTATATAAGGGGTTTAGTAAAAATGCCATAACTTGGAAACCTGTATAGATAGAAAAATGGGCAGACCATCAATCGATAGATAATTAAATTCTCTAAAAACTTTCCTTACATATCAAATGGGGTTGTAAAACAAATTCTATAGTTAAAATCTATAAACGTGAAAAATTGTCAGTTTAACCATACTCTTTGTATGGACACCCCATAATATTATTTTAAATTCGGAAAATTCAACTTATTTTACATTAGAATGAGTTTTAAAATCAATACCATTTCATGCAAATTTTATCCTTAAAAATTGAATGATAAGTGGTTGATTTTGACCAATTATATGTAAAAAAATGACTATTTTTATTATATAAGGGGTTTAGTAAAAATGCCATAACTTGGAAACCTGTATAGATAGAAAAATGGGCAGACCATCAATCGATAGATAATTAAATTCTCTAAAAACTTTCCTTATATCAAATGGGGTTGTAGAACAAATTCTATAGTTAAAATCTATAAACGTGAAAAATTGTCAGTTTAACCATACTCTTTGTATGGACACCCCATAATATTATTTTAAATTCGGAAAATTCAACTTATTTTACATTAGAATCAGTCTTAAAATCAATACCATTTCATGCAAATTTTATCCTTAAAAATTGAATGATAAGTGGTTGATTTTGACCAATTATATGTAAAAAAATGACTATTTTTATTATATAAGGGGTTTAGTAAAAATGCCATAACTTGGAAACCTCTATAGATAGAAAAATGGGCAGACCATCAATCGATAGATAATTAAATTCTCTAAAAACTTTCCTTACATATCAAATGGGGTTGTAGAACAAATTCTATAGTTAAAATCTATAAACGTGAAAAATTGTCAGTTTAACCATACTCTTTGTATGGACACCCCATAATATTATTTTAAATTCGTAAAATTCAACTTATTTTACATTAGAATTAGTCTTAAAAACAATACCATTTCATGCAAATTTTATCCTTAAAAATTGAATGATAAGTCTTTGATTTTGACCAATTATATGTAGAAAAATGACTTTTTTTTATTATATAAGGGGTATAGTAAAAATGCCATAACTTGGAAACCTGTATAGATAGAAAAATGGGCAGACCATCAATCGATAGATAATTAAATTCTCTAAAAACTTTCCTTACTTATTAAATGGGGTTGTAGAACAAATTCTATAGTTAAAATCTATAAACGTGAAAAATTGTCAGTTTAACCATACTCTTTGTATGGACACCCCATAATATTATTGTAAATTCGTAAAATTCAACTTATTTTACATTACAATCAGTCTTAAAATTAATACCATTTCATGCAAATTTCACCCTTAAAAATTGAATGATAAGTGGTTGATTTTGACCAATTATATGTAAAAAAATGACTATTTTTATTATATAAGGGGTTTAGTAAAAATGCCATAACTTGGAAACCTCTATAGATAGAAAAATGGGCAGACCATCAATCGATAGATAATTAAATTCTCTAAAAACTTTCCTTACATATCAAATGGGGTTGTAAAACAAATTCTATAGTTAAAATCTATAAACGTGAAAAATTGTCAGTTTAACCATACTCTTTGTATGGACACCCAATAATATTATTTTAAATTCGTAAAATTCAACTTATTTTACATTAGAATCAGTCTTAAAATTAATACCATTTCATGCAAATTTCACCCTTAAAAATTGAATGATAAGTGGTTGATTTTGAATAATTATATGTAAAAAAATGACTTTTTTTTATTATATAAGGGGTTTAGTAAAAATGCCATAACTTGGAAACCTGTATAGATAGAAAAATGGGCAGACCATCAATCGATAGATAATTAAATTCTCTAAAAACTTTCCTTACATATCAAATGGGGTTGTAAAACAAATTCTATAGTTAAAATCTATAAACGTGAAAAATTGTCAGTTTAACCATACTCTTTGTATGGACACCCCATAATATTATTTTAAATTCGGAAAATTCAACTTATTTTACATTAGAATGAGTTTTAAAATCAATACCATTTCATGCAAATTTTATCCTTAAAAATTGAATGATAAGTGGTTGATTTTGACCAATTATATGTAAAAAAATGACTATTTTTATTATATAAGGGGTTTAGTAAAAATGCCATAACTTGGAAACCTGTATAGATAGAAAAATGGGCAGACCATCAATCGATAGATAATTAAATTCTCTAAAAACTTTCCTTATATCAAATGGGGTTGTAGAACAAATTCTATAGTTAAAATCTATAAACGTGAAAAATTGTCAGTTTAACCATACTCTTTGTATGGACACCCCATAATATTATTTTAAATTCGGAAAATTCAACTTATTTTACATTAGAATGAGTTTTAAAATCAATACCATTTCATGCAAATTTTATCCTTAAAAATTGAATGATAAGTGGTTGATTTTGACCAATTATATGTAAAAAAATGACTATTTTTATTATATAAGGGGTTTAGTAAAAATGCCATAACTTGGAAACCTGTATAGATAGAAAAATGGGCAGACCATCAATCGATAGATAATTAAATTCTCTAAAAACTTTCCTTATATCAAATGGGGTTGTAGAACAAATTCTATAGTTAAAATCTATAAACGTGAAAAATTGTCAGTTTAACCATACTCTTTGTATGGACACCCCATAATATTATTTTAAATTCGGAAAATTCAACTTATTTTACATTAGAATCAGTCTTAAAATCAATACCATTTCATGCAAATTTTATCCTTAAAAATTGAATGATAAGTGGTTGATTTTGACCAATTATATGTAAAAAAATGACTATTTTTATTATATAAGGGGTTTAGTAAAAATGCCATAACTTGGAAACCTGTATAGATAGAAAAATGGGCAGACCATCAATCGATAGATAATTAAATTCTCTAAAAACTTTCCTTACATATCAAATGGGGTTGTAAAACAAATTCTATAGTTAAAATCTATAAACGTGAAAAATTGTCAGTTTAACCATACTCTTTGTATGGACACCCCATAATATTATTTTAAATTCGGAAAATTCAACTTATTTTACATTAGAATCAGTTTTAAAATCAATACCATTTCATGCAAATTTTATCCTTAAAATATGAATGATAAGTGGTTGATTTTGACCAATTATATGTAAAAAAATTACTTTTTTTTATTATATAAGGGGTTTAGTAAAAATGACATAACTTGGAAACCTGTATAGATAGAAAAATGGGCAGACCATCAATCGATAGATAATTAAATTCTCTAAAAACTTTCCTTACATATCAAATGGGGTTGTAAAACAAATTCTATAGTTAAAATCTATAAACGTGAAAAATTGTCAGTTTAACCATACTCTTTGTATGGACACCCAATAATATTATTTTAAATTCGTAAAATTCAACTTATTTTACATTAGAATCAGTCTTAAAATTAATACCATTTCATGCAAATTTCACCCTTAAAAATTGAATGATAAGTGGTTGATTTTGAATAATTATATGTAAAAAAATGACTTTTTTTTATTATATAAGGGGTTTAGTAAAAATGCCATAACTTGGAAACCTGTATAGATAGAAAAATGGGCAGACCATCAATCGATAGATAATTAAATTCTCTAAAAACTTTCCTTACATATCAAATGGGGTTGTAAAACAAATTCTATAGTTAAAATCTATAAACGTGAAAAATTGTCAGTTTAACCATACTCTTTGTATGGACACCCCATAATATTATTTTAAATTCGGAAAATTCAACTTATTTTACATTAGAATGAGTTTTAAAATCAATACCATTTCATGCAAATTTTATCCTTAAAAATTGAATGATAAGTGGTTGATTTTGACCAATTATATGTAAAAAAATGACTATTTTTATTATATAAGGGGTTTAGTAAAAATGCCATAACTTGGAAACCTGTATAGATAGAAAAATGGGCAGACCATCAATCGATAGATAATTAAATTCTCTAAAAACTTTCCTTATATCAAATGGGGTTGTAGAACAAATTCTATAGTTAAAATCTATAAACGTGAAAAATTGTCAGTTTAACCATACTCTTTGTATGGACACCCCATAATATTATTTTAAATTCGGAAAATTCAACTTATTTTACATTAGAATGAGTTTTAAAATCAATACCATTTCATGCAAATTTTATCCTTAAAAATTGAATGATAAGTGGTTGATTTTGACCAATTATATGTAAAAAAATGACTATTTTTATTATATAAGGGGTTTAGTAAAAATGCCATAACTTGGAAACCTGTATAGATAGAAAAATGGGCAGACCATCAATCGATAGATAATTAAATTCTCTAAAAACTTTCCTTATATCAAATGGGGTTGTAGAACAAATTCTATAGTTAAAATCTATAAACGTGAAAAATTGTCAGTTTAACCATACTCTTTGTATGGACACCCCATAATATTATTTTAAATTCGGAAAATTCAACTTATTTTACATTAGAATCAGTCTTAAAATCAATACCATTTCATGCAAATTTTATCCTTAAAAATTGAATGATAAGTGGTTGATTTTGACCAATTATATGTAAAAAAATGACTATTTTTATTATATAAGGGGTTTAGTAAAAATGCCATAACTTGGAAACCTGTATAGATAGAAAAATGGGCAGACCATCAATCGATAGATAATTAAATTCTCTAAAAACTTTCCTTACATATCAAATGGGGTTGTAAAACAAATTCTATAGTTAAAATCTATAAACGTGAAAAATTGTCAGTTTAACCATACTCTTTGTATGGACACCCCATAATATTATTTTAAATTCGGAAAATTCAACTTATTTTACATTAGAATCAGTTTTAAAATCAATACCATTTCATGCAAATTTTATCCTTAAAATATGAATGATAAGTGGTTGATTTTGACCAATTATATGTAAAAAAATTACTTTTTTTTATTATATAAGGGGTTTAGTAAAAATGACATAACTTGGAAACCTGTATAGATAGAAAAATGGGCAGACCATCAATCGATAGATAATTAAATTCTCTAAAAACTTTCCTTACATATCAAATGGGGTTGTAAAACAAATTCTATAGTTAAAATCTATAAACGTGAAAAATTGTCAGTTTAACCATACTCTTTGTATGGACACCCAATAATATTATTTTAAATTCGTAAAATTCAACTTATTTTACATTAGAATCAGTCTTAAAATTAATACCATTTCATGCAAATTTCACCCTTAAAAATTGAATGATAAGTGGTTGATTTTGAATAATTATATGTAAAAAAATGACTTTTTTTTATTATATAAGGGGTTTAGTAAAAATGCCATAACTTGGAAACCTGTATAGATAGAAAAATGGGCAGACCATCAATCGATAGATAATTAAATTCTCTAAAAACTTTCCTTACATATCAAATGGGGTTGTAAAACAAATTCTATAGTTAAAATCTATAAACGTGAAAAATTGTCAGTTTAACCATACTCTTTGTATGGACACCCCATAATATTATTTTAAATTCGGAAAATTCAACTTATTTTACATTAGAATGAGTTTTAAAATCAATACCATTTCATGCAAATTTTATCCTTAAAAATTGAATGATAAGTGGTTGATTTTGACCAATTATATGTAAAAAAATGACTATTTTTATTATATAAGGGGTTTAGTAAAAATGCCATAACTTGGAAACCTGTATAGATAGAAAAATGGGCAGACCATCAATCGATAGATAATTAAATTCTCTAAAAACTTTCCTTATATCAAATGGGGTTGTAGAACAAATTCTATAGTTAAAATCTATAAACGTGAAAAATTGTCAGTTTAACCATACTCTTTGTATGGACACCCCATAATATTATTTTAAATTCGGAAAATTCAACTTATTTTACATTAGAATCAGTCTTAAAATCAATACCATTTCATGCAAATTTTATCCTTAAAAATTGAATGATAAGTGGTTGATTTTGACCAATTATATGTAAAAAAATGACTATTTTTATTATATAAGGGGTTTAGTAAAAATGCCATAACTTGGAAACCTCTATAGATAGAAAAATGGGCAGACCATCAATCGATAGATAATTAAATTCTCTAAAAACTTTCCTTACATATCAAATGGGGTTGTAGAACAAATTCTATAGTTAAAATCTATAAACGTGAAAAATTGTCAGTTTAACCATACTCTTTGTATGGACACCCCATAATATTATTTTAAATTCGTAAAATTCAACTTATTTTACATTAGAATTAGTCTTAAAAACAATACCATTTCATGCAAATTTTATCCTTAAAAATTGAATGATAAGTCTTTGATTTTGACCAATTATATGTAGAAAAATGACTTTTTTTTATTATATAAGGGGTATAGTAAAAATGCCATAACTTGGAAACCTGTATAGATAGAAAAATGGGCAGACCATCAATCGATAGATAATTAAATTCTCTAAAAACTTTCCTTACTTATTAAATGGGGTTGTAGAACAAATTCTATAGTTAAAATCTATAAACGTGAAAAATTGTCAGTTTAACCATACTCTTTGTATGGACACCCCATAATATTATTTTAAATTCGGAAAATTCAACTTATTTTACATTAGAATGAGTTTTAAAATCAATACCATTTCATGCAAATTTTATCCTTAAAAATTGAATGATAAGTGGTTGATTTTGACCAATTATATGTAAAAAAATGACTATTTTTATTATATAAGGGGTTTAGTAAAAATGCCATAACTTGGAAACCTGTATAGATAGAAAAATGGGCAGACCATCAATCGATAGATAATTAAATTCTCTAAAAACTTTCCTTATATCAAATGGGGTTGTAGAACAAATTCTATAGTTAAAATCTATAAACGTGAAAAATTGTCAGTTTAACCATACTCTTTGTATGGACACCCCATAATATTATTTTAAATTCGGAAAATTCAACTTATTTTACATTAGAATCAGTCTTAAAATCAATACCATTTCATGCAAATTTTATCCTTAAAAATTGAATGATAAGTGGTTGATTTTGACCAATTATATGTAAAAAAATGACTATTTTTATTATATAAGGGGTTTAGTAAAAATGCCATAACTTGGAAACCTCTATAGATAGAAAAATGGGCAGACCATCAATCGATAGATAATTAAATTCTCTAAAAACTTTCCTTACATATCAAATGGGGTTGTAAAACAAATTCTATAGTTAAAATCTATAAACGTGAAAAATTGTCAGTTTAACCATACTCTTTGTATGGACACCCAATAATATTATTTTAAATTCGTAAAATTCAACTTATTTTACATTAGAATCAGTCTTAAAATTAATACCATTTCATGCAAATTTCACCCTTAAAAATTGAATGATAAGTGGTTGATTTTGAATAATTATATGTAAAAAAATGACTTTTTTTTATTATATAAGGGGTTTAGTAAAAATGCCATAACTTGGAAACCTGTATAGATAGAAAAATGGGCAGACCATCAATCGATAGATAATTAAATTCTCTAAAAACTTTCCTTACATATCAAATGGGGTTGTAAAACAAATTCTATAGTTAAAATCTATAAACGTGAAAAATTGTCAGTTTAACCATACTCTTTGTATGGACACCCCATAATATTATTTTAAATTCGGAAAATTCAACTTATTTTACATTAGAATGAGTTTTAAAATCAATACCATTTCATGCAAATTTTATCCTTAAAAATTGAATGATAAGTGGTTGATTTTGACCAATTATATGTAAAAAAATGACTATTTTTATTATATAAGGGGTTTAGTAAAAATGCCATAACTTGGAAACCTGTATAGATAGAAAAATGGGCAGACCATCAATCGATAGATAATTAAATTCTCTAAAAACTTTCCTTATATCAAATGGGGTTGTAGAACAAATTCTATAGTTAAAATCTATAAACGTGAAAAATTGTCAGTTTAACCATACTCTTTGTATGGACACCCCATAATATTATTTTAAATTCGGAAAATTCAACTTATTTTACATTAGAATCAGTCTTAAAATCAATACCATTTCATGCAAATTTTATCCTTAAAAATTGAATGATAAGTGGTTGATTTTGACCAATTATATGTAAAAAAATGACTATTTTTATTATATAAGGGGTTTAGTAAAAATGCCATAACTTGGAAACCTCTATAGATAGAAAAATGGGCAGACCATCAATCGATAGATAATTAAATTCTCTAAAAACTTTCCTTACATATCAAATGGGGTTGTAGAACAAATTCTATAGTTAAAATCTATAAACGTGAAAAATTGTCAGTTTAACCATACTCTTTGTATGGACACCCCATAATATTATTTTAAATTCGTAAAATTCAACTTATTTTACATTAGAATTAGTCTTAAAAACAATACCATTTCATGCAAATTTTATCCTTAAAAATTGAATGATAAGTCTTTGATTTTGACCAATTATATGTAGAAAAATGACTTTTTTTTATTATATAAGGGGTATAGTAAAAATGCCATAACTTGGAAACCTGTATAGATAGAAAAATGGGCAGACCATCAATCGATAGATAATTAAATTCTCTAAAAACTTTCCTTACTTATTAAATGGGGTTGTAGAACAAATTCTATAGTTAAAATCTATAAACGTGAAAAATTGTCAGTTTAACCATACTCTTTGTATGGACACCCCATAATATTATTTTAAATTCGTAAAATTCAACTTATTTTACATTAGAATCAGTCTTAAAATCAATACCATTTCATGCAAATTTTATCCTTAAAAATTGAATGATAAGTGGTTGATTTTGACCAATTATATGTAAAAAAATGACTATTTTTATTATATAAGGGGTTTAGTAAAAATGCCATAACTTGGAAACCTCTATAGATAGAAAAATGGGCAGACCATCAATCGATAGATAATTAAATTCTCTAAAAACTTTCCTTACATATCAAATGGGGTTGTAGAACAAATTCTATAGTTAAAATCTATAAACGTGAAAAATTGTCAGTTTAACCATACTCTTTGTATGGACACCCCATAATATTATTTTAAATTCGTAAAATTCAACTTATTTTACATTAGAATTAGTCTTAAAAACAATACCATTTCATGCAAATTTTATCCTTAAAAATTGAATGATAAGTCTTTGATTTTGACCAATTATATGTAGAAAAATGACTTTTTTTTATTATATAAGGGGTATAGTAAAAATGCCATAACTTGGAAACCTGTATAGATAGAAAAATGGGCAGACCATCAATCGATAGATAATTAAATTCTCTAAAAACTTTCCTTACATATCAAATGGGGTTGTAGAACAAATTCTATAGTTAAAATCTATAAACGTGAAAAATTGTCAGTTTAACCATACTCTTTGTATGGACACCCCATAATATTATTTTAAATTCGTAAAATTCAGCTTATTTAACATTAGATTCAGTCTTAAAATCAATACCATTTCATGGAAATTTTCACCCTTAAAAATTGAATGATAAGTGATTGATTTTGACCAATTATATGTAAAAAAATGACTTTTTTTTATTATATAAGTGGTTTAGTAAAAATGCCATAACTTGGAAACCTGTATAGATAGAAAAATGGGCAGACCATCAATCGATAGATAATTAAATTCTCTAAAAACTTTCCTTACATAACAAATGGGGTTGTAAAACAAATTCTATAGTTAAAATCTATAAACGTGAAAAATTGTCAGTTTAACCATACTCTTTGTATGGACACCCCATAATATTATTTTAAATTCGTAAAATTCAACTTATTTTACATTAGAATCAGTCTTAAAATCAATACCATTTCATGCAAATTTCACCCTTAAAAATTGAATGATAAATGGGTAATTTTGACCAATTATATGTAAAAAAATGAATTATTTTATTATATAAGGGCTTTAGTAAAAATGCCATAACTTGTAAACCTGTATAGATAGAAAAATGGGCAGACCATCAATCGATAGATAATTAAATTCTCTAACAACTTTCCTTGCATATCAAATGGGGTTGTAGAACAAATTCTATAGTTAAAATCTATAAACGTGAAAAATTGTCAGTTTAACCATACTCTTTGTATGGACACCCCATAATATTATTTTAAATTCGTAAAATTCAGCTTATTTAACATTAGATTCAGTCTTAAAATCAATACCATTTCATGGAAATTTTCACCCTTAAAAATTGAATGATAAGTGATTGATTTTGACCAATTATATGTAAAAAAATGACTTTTTTTTATTATATAAGTGGTTTAGTAAAAATGCCATAACTTGGAAACCTGTATAGATAGAAAAATGGGCAGACCATCAATCGATAGATAATTAAATTCTCTAAAAACTTTCCTTACATAACAAATGGGGTTGTAAAACAAATTCTATAGTTAAAATCTATAAACGTGAAAAATGCCATAACTTGGAAACCTGTATAGATAGAAAAATGGGCAGACCATCAATCGATAGATAATTAAATTCTCTAAAAACTTTCCTTACATAACAAATGGGGTTGTAAAACAAATTCTATAGTTAAAATCTATAAACGTGAAAAATTGTCAGTTTAACCATACTCTTTGTATGGACACCCCATAATATTATTTTAAATTCGGAAAATGCAACTTATGTTACATTAGAATCAGTCTTAAAATCAATACCATTTCATGCAAATTTCACCCTTAAAAATTGAATGATAAGTGGTTAATTTTGACCAATTATATGTAAAAAAATGAATTATTTTATTATATAAGGGGTTTAGTAAAATGCCATAACTTGGAAACCTGTATAGATAGAAAAATGGGCAGACCATCAATCGATAGATAATTAAATTCTCTAAAAACTTTCCTTACATATCAAATGGGGTTGTAGAACAAATTCTATAGTTAAAATCTATAAACTTGAAAAATTGTCAGTTTAACCATACTCTTTGTATGGACACCCCATAATATTATTTTAAATTCGTAAAATTCAGCTTATTTAACATTAGATTCAGTCTTAAAATCAATACCATTTCATGGAAATTTTCACCCTTAAAAATTGAATGATAAGTGATTGATTTTGACCAATTATATGTAAAAAAATGACTTTTTTTTATTATATAAGTGGTTTAGTAAAAATGCCATAACTTGGAAACCTGTATAGATAGAAAAATGGGCAGACCATCAATCGATAGATAATTAAATTCTCTAAAAACTTTCCTTACATAACAAATGGGGTTGTAAAACAAATTCTATAGTTAAAATCTATAAACGTGAAAAATTGTCAGTTTAACCATACTCTTTGTATGGACACCCCATAATATTATTTTAAATTCGTAAAATTCAACTTATTTTACATTAGAATCAGTCTTAAAATCAATACCATTTCATGCAAATTTCACCCTTAAAAATTGAATGATAAGTGGTTAATTTTGACCAATTATATGTAAAAAAATGAATTATTTTATTATATAAGGGGTTTAGTAAAATGCCATAACTTGGAAACCTGTATAGATAGAAAAATGGGCAGACCATCAATCGATAGATAATTAAATTCTCTAAAAACTTTCCTTACATATCAAATGGGGTTGTAGAACAAATTCTATAGTTAAAATCTATAAACGTGAAAAATTGTCAGTTTAACCATACTCTTTGTATGGACACCCCATAATATTATTTTAAATTCGTAAAATTCAGCTTATTTAACATTAGATTCAGTCTTAAAATCAATACCATTTCATGGAAATTTTCACCCTTAAAAATTGAATGATAAGTGATTGATTTTGACCAATTATATGTAAAAAAATGACTTTTTTTTATTATGTAAGGGGTATAGTAAAAATGCCATAACTTGGAAACCTGTATAGATAGAAAAATGGGCAGACCATCAATCGATAGATAATTAAATTCTCTAAAAACTTTCCTTACATAACAAATGGGGTTGTAAAACAAATTCTATAGTTAAAATCTATAAACGTGAAAAATTGTCAGTTTAACCATACTCTTTGTATGGACACCCCATAATATTATTTTAAATTCGTAAAATTCAACTTATTTTACATTAGAATCAGTCTTAAAATCAATACCATTTCATGCAAATTTCACCCTTAAAAATTGAATGATAAATGGGTAATTTTGACCAATTATATGTAAAAAAATGAATTATTTTATTATATAAGGGCTTTAGTAAAAATGCCATAACTTGTAAACCTGTATAGATAGAAAAATGGGCAGACCATCAATCGATAGATAATTAAATTCTCTAACAACTTTCCTTGCATATCAAATGGGGTTGTAGAACAAATTCTATAGTTAAAATCTATAAACGTGAAAAATTGTCAGTTTAACCATACTCTTTGTATGGACACCCCATAATATTATTTTAAATTCGTAAAATTCAGCTTATTTAACATTAGATTCAGTCTTAAAATCAATACCATTTCATGGAAATTTTCACCCTTAAAAATTGAATGATAAGTGATTGATTTTGACCAATTATATGTAAAAAAATGACTTTTTTTTATTATATAAGTGGTTTAGTAAAAATGCCATAACTTGGAAACCTGTATAGATAGAAAAATGGGCAGACCATCAATCGATAGATAATTAAATTCTCTAAAAACTTTCCTTACATAACAAATGGGGTTGTAAAACAAATTCTATAGTTAAAATCTATAAACGTGAAAAATGCCATAACTTGGAAACCTGTATAGATAGAAAAATGGGCAGACCATCAATCGATAGATAATTAAATTCTCTAAAAACTTTCCTTACATAACAAATGGGGTTGTAAAACAAATTCTATAGTTAACATCTATAAACGTGAAAAATTGTCAGTTTAACCATACTCTTTGTATGGACACCCCATAATATTATTTTAAATTCGGAAAATGCAACTTATGTTACATTAGAATCAGTCTTAAAATCAATACCATTTCATGCAAATTTCACCCTTAAAAATTGAATGATAAGTGGTTAATTTTGACCAATTATATGTAAAAAAATGAATTATTTTATTATATAAGGGGTTTAGTAAAATGCCATAACTTGGAAACCTGTATAGATAGAAAAATGGGCAGACCATCAATCGATAGATAATTAAATTCTCTAAAAACTTTCCTTACATATCAAATGGGGTTGTAGAACAAATTCTATAGTTAAAATCTATAAACGTGAAAAATTGTCAGTTTAACCATACTCTTTGTATGGACACCCCATAATATTATTTTAAATTCGTAAAATTCAGCTTATTTAACATTAGATTCAGTCTTAAAATCAATACCATTTCATGGAAATTTTCACCCTTAAAAATTGAATGATAAGTGATTGATTTTGACCAATTATATGTAAAAAAATGACTTTTTTTTATTATATAAGTGGTTTAGTAAAAATGCCATAACTTGGAAACCTGTATAGATAGAAAAATGGGCAGACCATCAATCGATAGATAATTAAATTCTCTAAAAACTTTCCTTACATAACAAATGGGGTTGTAAAACAAATTCTATAGTTAAAATCTATAAACGTGAAAAATTGTCAGTTTAACCATACTCTTTGTATGGACACCCCATAATATTATTTTAAATTCGTAAAATTCAGCTTATTTAACATTAGATTCAGTCTTAAAATCAATACCATTTCATGGAAATTTTCACCCTTAAAAATTGAATGATAAGTGATTGATTTTGACCAATTATATGTAAAAAAATGACTTTTTTTTATTATATAAGTGGTTTAGTAAAAATGCCATAACTTGGAAACCTGTATAGATAGAAAAATGGGCAGACCATCAATCGATAGAAAATTAAATTCTCTAAAAACTTTCCTTACATAACAAATGGGGTTGTAAAACAAATTCTATAGTTAAAATCTATAAACGTGAAAAATTGTCAGTTTAACCATACTCTTTGTATGGACACCCCATAATATTATTTTAAATTCGTAAAATTCAACTTATTTTACATTAGAATCAGTCTTAAAATCAATACCATTTCATGCAAATTTCACCCTTAAAAATTGAATGATAAATGGGTAATTTTGACCAATTATATGTAAAAAAATGAATTATTTTATTATATAAGGGCTTTAGTAAAAATGCCATAACTTGTAAACCTGTATAGATAGAAAAATGGGCAGACCATCAATCGATAGATAATTAAATTCTCTAACAACTTTCCTTGCATATCAAATGGGGTTGTAGAACAAATTCTATAGTTAAAATCTATCAACGTGAAAAATTGTTAGTTTAACCATACTCTTTGTATGGACACCCCATAATATTATTTTAAATTCGGAAAATTCAACTTATTTTACATTAGAATTAGTTTTAAAATCAATACCATTTCATGCAAATTTTATCCTTAAAAATTGAATGATAAGTGGTTGATTTTGACCAATTATATGTAAAAAAATGACTATTTTTATTATATAAGGGGTTTAGTAAAAATGCCATAACTTGGAAACCTGTATAGATAGAAAAATATGCAGACCATCAATCGATAGATAATTAAATTCTCTAAAAACTTTCCTCACATATCAAATGGGGTTGTAGAACAAATTCTATAGTTAAAATCTATAAACGTGAAAAATTGTCAGTTTAACCATACTCTTTGTATGGACACCCCATAATATTATTTTAAATTCGTAAAATTCAACTTATTTTACATTAGAATTAGTCTTAAAAACAATACCATTTCATGCAAATTTTATCCTTAAAAATTGAATGATAAGTCTTTGATTTTGACCAATTATATGTAAAAAAATGACTTTTTTTTATTATATAAGGGGTATAGTAAAAATGCCATAACTTGGAAACCTGTATAGATAGAAAAATGGGCAGACCATCAATCGATAGATAATTAAATTCTCTAAAAACTTTCCTTACATATTAAATGGGGTTGTAGAACAAATTCTATAGTTAAAATCTATAAACGTGAAAAATTGTCAGTTTAACCATACTCTTTGTATGGACACCCCATAATATTATTGTAAATTCGTAAAATTCAACTTATTTTACATAACAATCAGTCTTAAAATTAATACCATTTCATGCAAATTTCACCCTTAAAAATTGAATGATAAGTGGTTAATTTTGACCAATTATATGTAAAAAAATGACTATTTTTATTATATAAGGGGTTTAGTAAAAATGCCATAACTTGGAAACCTCTATAGATAGTAAAATGGGCATACCATCAATCGATAGATAATTAAATTCTCTAAAAACTTTCCTTACATATCAAATGGGGTTGTAGAACAAATTCTATATTTAAAATCTATAAACGTGAAAAATTGTCAGTTTAACCATACTCTTTGTATGGACACCCCATAATATTATTTTAAATTCGTAAAATTCAACTTATTTTACATTAGAATCAGTCTTAAAATCAATACCATTTCATGCAAAATTTAACCCTTAAAAATTGAATGATAAGTGGTTGATTTTGACCAATTATATGTAAAAAAATGACTTTTTTTTATTATATAAGGGGTTTAGTAAAAATCCCATAACTTGGAAACCTGTATAGATAGAAAAATGGGCAGACCATCAATCGATAGATAATTAAATTCTCTAAAAACTTTCCTTACATATCAAATGGGGTTGTAAAACAAATTCTATAGTTAAAATCTATAAACGTGAAAAATTGTCAGTTTAACCATACTCTTTGTATGGACACCCCATAATATTATTTTAAATTCGGAAAATTCAACTTATTTTACATTAGAATTAGTCTTAAAATCAATACCATTTCATGCAAATTTCACCCTTAAAAATTGAATGATAAGTGGTTAATTTTGACCAATTATATGTAAAAAAATGACTATTTTTATTATATAAGGGGTTTAGTAAAAATGCCATAACTTGGAAACCTGTATAGATAGAAAAATGGGCAGACCATCAATCGATAGATAATTAAATTCTCTAAAAACTTTCCTTGCATATCAAATGGGGTTGTAGAACAAATTCTATAGTTAAAATCTATAAACGTGAAAAATTGTCAGTTTAACCATACTCTTTGTATGGACACCCCATAATATTATTTTAAATTCGGAAAATTCAACTTATTTTACATTAGAATCAGTCTTAAAATCAATACCATTTCATGCAAATTTCACCCTTAAAAATTGAATGATAAGTGGTTAATTTTGACCAATTATATGTAAAAAAATGAATTATTTTATTATATAAGGGGTTTAGTAAAATGCCATAACTTGGAAACCTGTATAGATAGAAAAATGGGCAGACCATCAATCGATAGATAATTAAATTCTCTAAAAACTTTCCTTACATATCAAATGGGGTTGTAGAACAAATTCTATAGTTAAAATCTACAAACGTGAAAAATTGTCAGTTTAACCATACTCTTTGTATGGACACCCCATAATATTATTTTAAATTCGTAAAATTCAGCTTATTTAACATTAGATTCAGTCTTAAAATCAATACCATTTCATGGAAATTTTCACCCTTAAAAATTGAATGATAAGTGATTGATTTTGACCAATTATATGTAAAAAAATGACTTTTTTTTATTATATAAGTGGTTTAGTAAAAATGCCATAACTTGGAAACCTGTATAGATAGAAAAATGGGCAGACCATCAATCGATAGATAATTAAATTCTCTAAAAACTTTCCTTACATAACAAATGGGGTTGTAAAACAAATTCTATAGTTAAAATCTATAAACGTGAAAAATTGTCAGTTTAACCATACTCTTTGTATGGACACCCCATAATATTATTTTAAATTCGTAAAATTCAACTTATTTTACATTAGAATTAGTTTTAAAATCAATACCATTTCATGCAAATTTTATCCTTAAAAATTGAATGATAAGTGGTTGATTTTGACCAATTATATGTAAAAAAATGACTATTTTTATTATATAAGGGGTTTAGTAAAAATGCCATAACTTGGAAACCTGTATAGATAGAAAAATAGGCAGACCATCAATCGATAGATAATTAAATTCTCTAAAAACTTTCCTCACATATCAAATGGGGTTGTAGAACAAATTCTATAGTTAAAATCTATAAACGTGAAAAATTGTCAGTTTAACCATACTCTTTGTATGGACACCCCATAATATTATTTTAAATTCGGAAAATGCAACTTATTTTACATTAGAATCAGTCTTAAAATCAATACCATTTCATGCAAATTTCACCCTTAAAAATTGAATGATAAGTGGTTAATTTTGACCAATTATATGTAAAAAAATGAATTATTTTATTATATAAGGGGTTTAGTAAAAATGCCATAACATGGAAACCTGTATAGATAGAAAAATGGGCAGACCATCAATCGATAGATAATTAAATTCTCTAAGATCTTTCCTTGCATATCAAATGGGGTTGTAGAACAAATTCTATAGTTAAAATTTATAAACGTGAAAAATTGTCAGTTTAACCATACTCTTTGTATGGACACCCCATAATATTATTTTAAATTCGGAAAATTCAACTTATTTTACATTAGAATCAGTCTTAAAATCAATACCATTTCATGCAAATTTCACCCTTAAAAATTGAATGATAAGTGGTTGATTTTGACCAATTTTATGTAAAAAAATGACTTTTTTTTATTATATTTGGGGTTTAGTAAAAATACCATAACTTGGAAACCTGTATAGATAGAAAAATGGGCAGACCATCAATCGATAGATAATTAAATTCTCTAAAAACTTTACTTACATATCAAATGGGGTTGTAGAACAAATTCTATAGTTGAAATCTATAAACGTGAAAAATTGTCAGTTTAACCATACTCTTTGTATGGACACCCCATAATATTATTTTAAATTCGTAAAATTCAACTTATTTTACATTAGAATTAGTTTTAAAATCAATACCATTTCATGCAAATTTTATCCTTAAAAATTGAATGATAAGTGGTTGATTTTGACCAATTATATGTAAAAAAATGACTATTTTTATTATATAAGGGGTTTAGTAAAAATGCCATAACTTGGAAACCTGTATAGATAGAAAAATAGGCAGACCATCAATCGATAGATAATTAAATTCTCTAAAAACTTTCCTCACATATCAAATGGGGTTGTAGAACAAATTCTATAGTTAAAATCTATAAACGTGAAAAATTGTCAGTTTAACCATACTCTTTGTATGGACACCCCATAATATTATTTTAAATTCGGAAAATTCAGCTTATTTTACATTAGATTCAGTCTTAAAATCAATACCATTTCATGCAAATTTCACCCTTAAAAATTGAATGATAAGTGGTTGATTTTGACCAATTATGTGTAAAAAAGTGACTATTTTTATTATATTAGGGGTTTAGTAAAAATGCCATAACTTGGAAACCTCTATAGATAGTAAAATGGGCATACCATCAATCGATAGATAATTAAATTCTCTAAAAACTTTCCTTACATAACAAATGGGGTTGTAAAACAAATTCTATAGTTAAAATCTATAAACGTGAAAAATTGTCAGTTTAACCATACTCTTTGTATGGACACCCCATAATATTATTTTAAATTCGGAAAATTCAACTTATTTTACATTAGAATCAGTCTTAAAATCAATACCATTTCATGCAAATTTTATCCTTAAAAATTGAATGATAAGTGGTTGATTTTGACCAATTATATGTAAAAAAAATGACTATTTTTATTATATAAAGGGTTTAGTAAAAATGCCATAACTTGGAAACCTGTATAGATAGAAAAATGGGCAGACCATCAATCGATAGATAATTAAATTCTCTAAAAACTTTCCTTACATATCAATTGCGGTTGTAAAACAAATTCTATAGTTAAAATCTATAAACGTGAAAAATTGTCAGTTTAACCATACTCTTTGTATGGACACCCCATAATATTATTTTAAATTCGGAAAATTCAACTTATTTTACATTAGAATCAGTCTTAAAATCAATACCATTTCATGCAAATTTTATCCTTAAAAATTGAATGATAAGTGGTTAATTTTGACCAATTATATGTAAAAAAATGACTATTTTTATTATATAAGGGGTTTAGTAAAAATGCCATAACTTGGAAACCTCTATAGATAGTAAAATGGGCATACCATCAATCGATAGATAATTAAATTCTCTAAAAACTTTCCTTACATATCAAATGGGGTTGTAGAACAAATTCTATATTTAAAATCTATAAACGTGAAAAATTGTCAGTTTAACCATACTCTTTGTATGGACCCCATAATATTATTTTAAATTCGGAAAATTCAGCTTATTTTACATTAGAATCAGTCTTAAAATCAATACCATTTCATGCAAATTTCACCCTTAAAAATTGAATGATAAGTGGTTAATTTTGACCAATTATATGTAAAAAAATGACTATTTTTATTATATAAGGGGTTTAGTAAAAATGCCATAACTTGGAAACCTCTATAGATAGTAAAATGGGCATACCATCAATCGATAGATAATTAAATTCTCTAAAAACTTTCCTTACATAACAAATGGGGTTGTAAAACAAATTCTATAGTTAAAATCTATAAACGTGAAAAATTGTCAGTTTAACCATACTCTTTGTATGGACACCCCATAATATTATTTTAAATTCGGAAAATTCAACTTATTTTACATTAGAATCAGTCTTAAAATCAATACCATTTCATGCAAATTTTATCCTTAAAAATTGAATGATAAGTGGTTGATTTTGACCAATTATATGTAAAAAAATGACTATTTTTATTATATAAGGGGTTTAGTAAAAATGCCATAACTTGGAAACCTCTATAGATAGTAAAATGGGCATACCATCAATCGATAGATAATTAAATTCTCTAAAAACTTTCCTTACATAACAAATGGGGTTGTAAAACAAATTCTATAGTTAAAATCTATAAACGTGAAAAATTGTCAGTTTAACCATACTCTTTGTATGGACACCCCATAATATTATTTTAAATTCGGAAAATTCAACTTATTTTACATTAGAATCAGTCTTAAAATCAATACCATTTCATGCAAATTTTATCCTTAAAAATTGAATGATAAGTGGTTGATTTTGACCAATTATATGTAAAAAAAATGACTATTTTTATTATATAAAGGGTTTAGTAAAAATGCCATAACTTGGAAACCTGTATAGATAGAAAAATGGGCAGACCATCAATCGATAGATAATTAAATTCTCTAAAAACTTTCCTTACATATCAATTGCGGTTGTAAAACAAATTCTATAGTTAAAATCTATAAACGTGAAAAATTGTCAGTTTAACCATACTCTTTGTATGGACACCCCATAATATTATTTTAAATTCGGAAAATTCAACTTATTTTACATTAGAATCAGTCTTAAAATCAATACCATTTCATGCAAATTTTATCCTTAAAAATTGAATGATAAGTGGTTAATTTTGACCAATTATATGTAAAAAAATGACTATTTTTATTATATAAGGGGTTTAGTAAAAATGCCATAACTTGGAAACCTCTATAGATAGTAAAATGGGCATACCATCAATCGATAGATAATTAAATTCTCTAAAAACTTTCCTTACATATCAAATGGGGTTGTAGAACAAATTCTATATTTAAAATCTATAAACGTGAAAAATTGTCAGTTTAACCATACTCTTTGTATGGACCCCATAATATTATTTTAAATTCGGAAAATTCAGCTTATTTTACATTAGAATCAGTCTTAAAATCAATACCATTTCATGCAAATTTCACCCTTAAAAATTGAATGATAAGTGGTTAATTTTGACCAATTATATGTAAAAAAATGACTATTTTTATTATATAAGGGGTTTAGTAAAAATGCCATAACTTGGAAACCTCTATAGATAGTAAAATGGGCATACCATCAATCGATAGATAATTAAATTCTCTAAAAACTTTCCTTACATAACAAATGGGGTTGTAAAACAAATTCTATAGTTAAAATCTATAAACGTGAAAAATTGTCAGTTTAACCATACTCTTTGTATGGACACCCCATAATATTATTTTAAATTCGGAAAATTCAACTTATTTTACATTAGAATCAGTCTTAAAATCAATACCATTTCATGCAAATTTTATCCTTAAAAATTGAATGATAAGTGGTTGATTTTGACCAATTATATGTAAAAAAATGACTATTTTTATTATATAAAGGGTTTAGTAAAAATGCCATAACTTGGAAACCTGTATAGATAGAAAAATGGGCAGACCATCAATCGATAGATAATTAAATTCTCTAAAAACTTTCCTTACATATCAATTGGGGTTGTAAAACAAATTCTATAGTTAAAATCTATAAACGTGAAAAATTGTCAGTTTAACCATACTCTTTGTATGGACACCCCATAATATTATTTTAAATTCGGAAAATTCAACTTATTTTACATTAGAATCAGTCTTAAAATCAATACCATTTCATGCAAATTTTATCCTTAAAAATTGAATGATAAGTGGTTGATTTTGACCAATTATATGTAAAAAAATGAATTTTTTTATTATATAAGGCGTTTAGTAAAAATGCCATAACTTGTAAACCTGAATAGATAGAAAAATGGGCAGACCATCAATCGATAGATAATTAAATTCTCTAAAAACTTTCCTTACATAACAAATGGGGTTGTAAAACAAATTCTATAGTTAAAATCTATAAACGTGAAAAATTGTCAGTTTAACCATACTCTTTGTATGGACACCCCATAATATTATTTTAAATTCGTAAAATTCAACTTATTTTACATTAGAATCAGTCTTAAAATCAATACCATTTCATGCAAATTTCACCCTTAAAAATTGAATGATAAGTGGGTAATTTTGACCAATTATATGTAAAAAAATGAATTATTTTATTATATAAGGGCTTTAGTAAAAATGCCATAACTTGTAAACCTGTATAGATAGAAAAATGGGCAGACCATCAATCGATAGATAATTAAATTCTCTAACAACTTTCCTTGCATATCAAATGGGGTTGTAGAACAAATTCTATAGTTAAAATCTATAAACGTGAAAAATTGTCAGTTTAACCATACTCTTTGTATGGACACCCCATAATATTATTTTAAATTCGGAAAATGCAACTTATTTTACATTAGAATCAGTCTTAAAATCAATACCATTTCATGCAAATTTCACCCTTAAAAATTGAATGATAAGTGGTTAATTTTGACCAATTATATGTAAAAAAATGAATTATTTTATTATATAAGGGGTTTAGTAAAAATGCCATAACATGGAAACCTGTATAGATAGAAAAATGGGCAGACCATCAATCGATAGATAATTAAATGCTCTAAGATCTTTCCTTGCATATCAAATGGGGTTGTAGAACAAATTCTATAGTTAAAATTTATAAACGTGAAAAATTGTCAGTTTAACCATACTCTTTGTATGGACACCCCATAATATTATTTTAAATTCGGAAAATTCAACTTATTTTACATTAGAATCAGTCTTAAAATCAATACCATTTCATGCAAATTTCACCCTTAAAAATTGAATGATAAGTGGTTGATTTTGACCAATTTTATGTAAAAAAATGACTTTTTTTTATTATATTTGGGGTTTAGTAAAAATACCATAACTTGGAAACCTGTATAGATAGAAAAATGGGCAGACCATCAATCGATAGATAATTAAATTCTCTAAAAACTTTACTTACATATCAAATGGGGTTGTAGAACAAATTCTATAGTTGAAATCTATAAACGTGAAAAATTGTCAGTTTAACCATACTCTTTGTATGGACACCCCATAATATTATTTTAAATTCGTAAAATTCAACTTATTTTACATTAGAATTAGTTTTAAAATCAATACCATTTCATGCAAATTTTATCCTTAAAAATTGAATGATAAGTGGTTGATTTTGACCAATTATATGTAAAAAAATGACTATTTTTATTATATAAGGGGTTTAGTAAAAATGCCATAACTTGGAAACCTGTATAGATAGAAAAATAGGCAGACCATCAATCGATAGATAATTAAATTCTCTAAAAACTTTCCTCACATATCAAATGGGGTTGTAGAACAAATTCTATAGTTAAAATCTATAAACGTGAAAAATTGTCAGTTTAACCATACTCTTTGTATGGACACCCCATAATATTATTTTAAATTCGGAAAATTCAGCTTATTTTACATTAGATTCAGTCTTAAAATCAATACCATTTCATGCAAATTTCACCCTTAAAAATTGAATGATAAGTGGTTGATTTTGACCAATTATGTGTAAAAAAGTGACTTTTTTTATTATATAAGGGGTTTAGTAAAAATGCCATAACTTGGAAACCTTTATAGATAGAAAAATGGGCAGACCATCAATCGATAGATAATTAAGTTCTCTAAAAACTTTCCGTACATATCAAATGGGGTTGTAGAACAAATTCTATAGTTAAAATCTATAAATGTGAAAAATTGTCAGTTTAACCATACTCTTTGTATGGACCCCATAATATTATTTTAAATTCGGAAAATTCAGCTTATTTTACATTAGAATCAGTCTTGAAATCAATACCATTTCATGCAAATTTCACCCTTAAAAATTGAATGATAAGTGGTTAATTTTGACCAATTATATGTAAAAAAATTACTATTTTTATTATATAAGGGGTTTAGTAAAAATGCCATAACTTGGAAACCTCTATAGATAGTAAAATGGGCATACCATCAATCGATAGATAATTAAATTCTCTAAAAACTTTCCTTACATATCAAATGGGGTTGTAGAACAAATTCTATATTTAAAATCTATAAACGTGAAAAATTGTCAGTTTAACCATACTCTTTGTATGGACCCCATAATATTATTTTAAATTCGGAAAATTCAGCTTATTTTACATTAGAATCAGTCTTGAAATCAATACCATTTCATGCAAATTTCACCCTTAAAAATTGAATGATAAGTGGTTAATTTTGACCAATTATATGTAAAAAAATGACTATTTTTATTATATAAGGGGTTTAGTAAAAATGCCATAACTTGGAAACCTCTATAGATAGAAAAATGGGCATACCATCAATCGATAGATAATTAAATTCTCTAAAAACTTTCCTTACATAACAAATGGGGTTGTAAAACAAATTCTATAGTTAAAATCTATAAACGTGAAAAATTGTCAGTTTAACCATACTCTTTGTATGGACACCCCATAATATTATTTTAAATTCGGAAAATTCAACTTATTTTACATTAGAATCAGTCTTAAAATCAATACCATTTCATGCAAATTTTATCCTTAAAAATTGAATGATAAGTGGTTGATTTTGACCAATTATATGTAAAAAAATGACTATTTTTATTATATAAAGGGTTTAGTAAAAATGCCATAACTTGGAAACCTGTATAGATAGAAAAATGGGCAGACCATCAATCGATAGATAATTAAATTCTCTAAAAACTTTCCTTACATAACAAATGGGGTTGTAAAACAAATTCTATAGTTAAAATCTATAAACGTGAAAAATTGTCAGTTTAACCATACTCTTTGTATGGACACCCCATAATATTATTTTAAATTCGGAAAATTCAACTTATTTTACATTAGAATTAGTCTTAAAATCAATACCATTTCATGCAAATTTCACCCTTAAAAATTGAATGATAAGTGGTTAATTTTGACCAATTATATGTAAAAAAATGACTATTTTTATTATATAAGGGGTTTAGTAAAAATGCCATAACTTGGAAACCTGTATAGATAGAAAAATGGGCAGACCATCAATCGATAGATAATTAAATTCTCTAAAAACTTTCCTTACATATCAAATGGGGTTGTAAAACAAATTCTATAGTTAAAATCTATAAACGTGAAAAATTGTCAGTTTAACCATACTCTTTGTATGGACACCCCATAATATTATTTTAAATTCGGAAAATTCAACTTATTTTACATTAGAATCAGTCTTAAAATCAATACCATTTCATGCAAATTTTATCCTTAAAAATTGAATGATAAGTGGTTGATTTTGACCAATTATATGTAAAAAAATGAATTTTTTTATTATATAAGGCGTTTAGTAAAAATGCCATAACTTGTAAACCTGAATAGATAGAAAAATGGGCAGACCATCAATCGATAGATAATTAAATTCTCTAAAAACTTTCCTTGCATATCAAATGGGGTTGTAGAACAAATTCTATAGTTAAAATCTATAAACGTGAAAAATTGTCAGTTTAACCATACTCTTTGTATGGACACCCCATAATATTATTTTAAATTCGGAAAATGCAACTTCTTTTACATTAGAATCAGTCTTAAAATCAATACCATTTCATGCAAATTTCACCCTTAAAAATTGAATGATAAGTGGTTAATTTTGACCAATTATATGTAAAAAAATGACTATTTTTATTATATAAGGGGTTTAGTAAAAATGCCATAACTTGGAAACCTGTATAGATAGAAAAATAGGCAGACCATCAATCGATAGATAATTAAATTCTCTAAAAACTTTCCTCACATATCAAATGGGGTTGTAGAACAAATTCTATAGTTAAAATCTATAAACGTGAAAAATTGTCAGTTTAACCATACTCTTTGTATGGACACCCCATAATATTATTTTAAATTCGGAAAATTCAGCTTATTTTACATTAGATTCAGTCTTAAAATCAATACCATTTCATGCAAATTTCACCCTTAAAAATTGAATGATAAGTGGTTGATTTTGACCAATTATGTGTAAAAAAGTGACTTTTTTTATTATATAAGGGGTTTAGTAAAAATGCCATAACTTGGAAACCTTTATAGATAGAAAAATGGGCAGACCATCAATCGATAGATAATTAAGTTCTCTAAAAACTTTCCGTACATATCAAATGGGGTTGTAGAACAAATTCTATAGTTAAAATCTATAAATGTGAAAAATTGTCAGTTTAACCATACTCTTTGTATGGACCCCATAATATTATTTTAAATTCGGAAAATTCAGCTTATTTTACATTAGAATCAGTCTTGAAATCAATACCATTTCATGCAAATTTCACCCTTAAAAATTGAATGATAAGTGGTTAATTTTGACCAATTATATGTAAAAAAATTACTATTTTTATTATATAAGGGGTTTAGTAAAAATGCCATAACTTGGAAACCTCTATAGATAGTAAAATGGGCATACCATCAATCGATAGATAATTAAATTCTCTAAAAACTTTCCTTACATATCAAATGGGGTTGTAGAACAAATTCTATATTTAAAATCTATAAACGTGAAAAATTGTCAGTTTAACCATACTCTTTGTATGGACCCCATAATATTATTTTAAATTCGGAAAATTCAGCTTATTTTACATTAGAATCAGTCTTGAAATCAATACCATTTCATGCAAATTTCACCCTTAAAAATTGAATGATAAGTGGTTAATTTTGACCAATTATATGTAAAAAAATTACTATTTTTATTATATAAGGGGTTTAGTAAAAATGCCATAACTTGGAAACCTCTATAGATAGTAAAATGGGCATACCATCAATCGATAGATAATTAAATTCTCTAAAAACTTTCCTTACATAACAAATGGGGTTGTAAAACAAATTTTATAGTTAAAATCTATAAACGTGAAAAATTGTCAGTTTAACCATACTCTTTGTATGGACACCCCATAATATTATTTTAAATTCGGAAAATTCAACTTATTTTACATTAGAATCAGTCTTAAAATCAATACCATTTCATGCAAATTTTATCCTTAAAAATTGAATGATAAGTGGTTGATTTTGACCAATTATATGTAAAAAAATGACTATTTTTATTATATAAAGGGTTTAGTAAAAATGCCATAACTTGGAAACCTGTATAGATAGAAAAATGGGCAGACCATCAATCGATAGATAATTAAATTCTCTAAAAACTTTCCTTACATATCAAATGGGGTTGTAAAACAAATTCTATAGTTAACATCTATAAACGTGAAAAATTGTCAGTTTAACCATACTCTTTGTATGGACACCCCATAATATTATTTTAAATTCGGAAAATTCAACTTATTTTACATTAGAATCAGTCTTAAAATCAATACCATTTCATGCAAATTTTATCCTTAAAAATTGAATGATAAGTGGTTGATTTTGACCAATTATATGTAAAAAAATGAATTTTTTTATTATATAAGGCGTTTAGTAAAAATGCCATAACTTGTAAACCTGAATAGATAGAAAAATGGGCAGACCATCAATCGATAGATAATTAAATTCTCTAAAAACTTTCCTTGCATATCAAATGGGGTTGTAGAACAAATTCTATAGTTAAAATCTATAAACGTGAAAAATTGTCAGTTTCACCATACTCTTTGTATGGACACCCCATAATATTATTTTAAATTCGGAAAATGCAACTTATTTTACATTAGAATCAGTCTTAAAATCAATACCATTTCATGCAAATTTCACCCTTAAAAATTGAATGATAAGTGGTTAATTTTGACCAATTATATGTAAAAAAAATGAATTATTTTATTATATAAGGGGTTTAGTAAAATGCCATAACTTGGAAACCTGTATAGATAGAAAAATGGGCAGACCATCAATCGATAGATAATTAAATTCTCTAAAAACTTTCCTTACATATCAAATGGGGTTGTAGAACAAATTCTATAGTTAAAATCTATAAACGTGAAAAATTGTCAGTTTAACCATACTCTTTGTATGGACACCCCATAATATTATTTTAAATTCGTAAAATTCAGCTTATTTAACATTAGATTCAGTCTTAAAATCAATACCATTTCATGGAAATTTTCACCCTTAAAAATTGAATGATAAGTGATTGATTTTGACCAATTATATGTAAAAAAATGACTTTTTTTTATTATATAAGTGGTTTAGCAAAAATGCCATAACTTGGAAACCTGTATAGATAGAAAAATGGACAGACCATCAATCGATAGATAATTAAATTCTCTAAAAACTTTCCTTACATATCAAATGGGGTTGTAAAACAAATTCTATAGTTAAAATCTATAAACGTGAAAAATTGTCAGTTTAACCATACTCTTTGTATGGACACCCCATAATATTATTTTAAATTCGTAAAATTCAACTTATTTTACATTAGAATCAGTCTTAAAATCAATACAATTTCATGCAAATTTCACCCTTAAAAATTGAATGATAAGTGGGTAATTTTGACCAATTATATGTAAAAAAATGAATTATTTTATTATATAAGGGCTTTAGTAAAAATGCCATAACTTGTAAACCTGTATAGATAGAAAAATGGGCAGACCATCAATCGATAGATAATTAAATTCTCTAACAACTTTCCTTGCATATCAAATGGGGTTGTAGAACAAATTCTATAGTTAAAATCTATAAACGTGAAAAATTGTCAGTTTAACCATACTCTTTGTATGGACACCCCATAATATTATTTTAAATTCGGAAAATGCAACTTATTTTACATTAGAATCAGTCTTAAAATCAATACCATTTCATGCAAATTTCACCCTTAAAAATTGAATGATAAGTGGTTAATTTTGACCAATTATATGTAAAAAAATGAATTATTTTATTATATAAGGGGTTTAGTAAAAATGCCATAACATGGAAACCTGTATAGATAGAAAAATGGGCAGACCATCAATCGATAGATAATTAAATTCTCTAAGATCTTTCCTTGCATATCAAATGGGGTTGTAGAACAAATTCTATAGTTAAAATTTATAAACGTGAAAAATTGTCAGTTTAACCATACTCTTTGTATGGACACCCCATAATATTATTTTAAATTCGGAAAATTCAACTTATTTTACATTAGAATCAGTCTTAAAATCAATACCATTTCATGCAAATTTCACCCTTAAAAATTGAATGATAAGTGGTTGATTTTGACCAATTTTATGTAAAAAAATGACTTTTTTTTATTATATTTGGGGTTTAGTAAAAATACCATAACTTGGAAACCTGTATAGATAGAAAAATGGGCAGACCATCAATCGATAGATAATTAAATTCTCTAACAACTTTCCTTGCATATCAAATGGGGTTGTAGAACAAATTCTATAGTTAAAATCTATAAACGTGAAAAATTGTCAGTTTAACCATACTCTTTGTATGGACACCCCATAATATTATTTTAAATTCGGAAAATGCAACTTATTTTACATTAGAATCAGTCTTAAAATCAATACCATTTCATGCAAATTTCACCCTTAAAAATTGAATGATAAGTGGTTAATTTTGACCAATTATATGTAAAAAAATGAATTATTTTATTATATAAGGGGTTTAGTAAAAATGCCATAACATGGAAACCTGTATAGATAGAAAAATGGGCAGACCATCAATCGATAGATAATTAAATTCTCTAAGATCTTTCCTTGCATATCAAATGGGGTTGTAAAACAAATTCTATAGTTAAAATTTATAAACGTGAAAAATTGTCAGTTTAACCATACTCTTTGTATGGACACCCCATAATATTATTTTAAATTCGGAAAATTCAACTTATTTTACATTAGAATCAGTCTTAAAATCAATACCATTTCATGCAAATTTCACCCTTAAAAATTGAATGATAAGTGGTTGATTTTGACCAATTTTATGTAAAAAAATGACTTTTTTTTATTATATTTGGGGTTTAGTAAAAATACCATAACTTGGAAACCTGTATAGATAGAAAAATGGGCAGACCATCAATCGATAGATAATTAAATTCTCTAAAAACTTTCCTTACATAACAAATGGGGTTGTAAAACAAATTCTATAGTTAAAATCTATAAACGTGAAAAATTGTCAGTTTAACCATACTCTTTGTATGGACACCCCATAATATTATTTTAAATTCGGAAAATTCAACTTATTTTACATTAGAATTAGTCTTAAAATCAATACCATTTCATGCAAATTTCACCCTTAAAAATTGAATGATAAGTGGTTAATTTTGACCAATTATATGTAAAAAAATGACTATTTTTATTATATAAGGGGTTTAGTAAAAATGCCATAACTTGGAAACCTGTATAGATAGAAAAATGGGCAGACCATCAATCGATAGATAATTAAATTCTCTAAAAACTTTCCTTACATATCAAATGGGGTTGTAAAACAAATTCTATAGTTAAAATCTATAAACGTGAAAAATTGTCAGTTTAACCATACTCTTTGTATGGACACCCCATAATATTATTTTAAATTCGGAAAATTCAACTTATTTTACATTAGAATCAGTCTTAAAATCAATACCATTTCATGCAAATTTTATCCTTAAAAATTGAATGATAAGTGGTTGATTTTGACCAATTATATGTAAAAAAATGAATTTTTTTATTATATAAGGCGTTTAGTAAAAATGCCATAACTTGTAAACCTGAATAGATAGAAAAATGGGCAGACCATCAATCGATAGATAATTAAATTCTCTAAAAACTTTCCTTGCATATCAAATGGGGTTGTAGAACAAATTCTATAGTTAAAATCTATAAACGTGAAAAATTGTCAGTTTAACCATACTCTTTGTATGGACACCCCATAATATTATTTTAAATTCGGAAAATGCAACTTATTTTACATTAGAATCAGTCTTAAAATCAATACCATTTCATACAAATTTCACCCTTAAAAATTGAATGATAAGTGGTTAATTTTGACCAATTATATGTAAAAAAATGAATTATTTTATTATATAAGGGGTTTAGTAAAATGCCATAACTTGGAAACCTGTATAGATAGAAAAATGGGCAGACCATCAATCGATAGATAATTAAATTCTCTAAAAACTTTCCTTACATATCAAATGGGGTTGTAGAACAAATTCTATAGTTAAAATCTACAAACGTGAAAAATTGTCAGTTTAACCATACTCTTTGTATGGACACCCCATAATATTATTTTAAATTCGTAAAATTCAGCTTATTTAACATTAGATTCAGTCTTAAAATCAATACCATTTCATGGAAATTTTCACCCTTAAAAATTGAATGATAAGTGATTGATTTTGACCAATTATATGTAAAAAAATGACTTTTTTTTATTATATAAGTGGTTTAGCAAAAATGCCATAACTTGGAAACCTGTATCGATAGAAAAATGGGCAGACCATCAATCGATAGATAATTAAATTCTCTAAAAACTTTCCTTACATAACAAATGGGGTTGTAAAACAAATTCTATAGTTAAAATCTATAAACGTGAAAAATTGTCAGTTTAACCATACTCTTTGTATGGACACCCCATAATATTATTTTAAATTCGTAAAATTCAACTTATTTTACATTAGAATCAGTCTTAAAATCAATACCATTTCATGCAAATTTCACCCTTAAAAATTGAATGATAAGTGGGTAATTTTGACCAATTATATGTAAAAAAATGAATTATTTTATTATATAAGGGCTTTAGTAAAAATGCCATAACTTGTAAACCTGTATAGATAGAAAAATGGGCAGACCATCAATCGATAGATAATTAAATTCTCTAACAACTTTCCTTGCATATCAAATGGGGTTGTAGAACAAATTCTATAGTTAAAATCTATAAACGTGAAAAATTGTCAGTTTAACCATACTCTTTGTATGGACACCCCATAATATTATTTTAAATTCGGAAAATTCAACTTATTTTACATTAGAATCAGTCTTAAAATCAATACCATTTCATGCAAATTTCACCCTTAAAAATTGAATGATAAGTGGTTGATTTTGACCAATTTTATGTAAAAAAATGACTTTTTTTTATTATATTTGGGGTTTAGTAAAAATACCATAACTTGGAAACCTGTATAGATAGAAAAATGGGCAGACCATCAATCGATAGATAATTAAATTCTCTAAAAACTTTACTTACATATCAAATGGGGTTGTAGAACAAATTCTATAGTTGAAATCTATAAACGTGAAAAATTGTCAGTTTAACCATACTCTTTGTATGGACACCCCATAATATTATTTTAAATTCGTAAAATTCAACTTATTTTACATTAGAATTAGTTTTAAAATCAATACCATTTCATGCAAATTTTATCCTTAAAAATTGAATGATAAGTGGTTGATTTTGACCAATTATATGTAAAAAAATGACTATTTTTATTATATAAGGGGTTTAGTAAAAATGCCATAACTTGGAAACCTGTATAGAGAGAAAAATAGGCAGACCATCAATCGATAGATAATTAAATTCTCTAAAAACTTTCCTCACATATCAAATGGGGTTGTATAACAAATTCTATAGTTAAAATCCATAAACGTGAAAAATTGTCAGTTTAACCATACTCTTTGTATGGACACCCCATAATATTATTTTAAATTCGTAAAATTCAGCTTATTTTACATTAGATTCAGTCTTAAAATCAATACCATTTCATGCAAATTTCACCCTTAAAAATTGAATGATAAGTGGTTGATTTTGACCAATTATGTGTAAAAAAGTGACTTTTTTTATTATATAAGGGGTTTAGTAAAAATGCCATAACTTGGAAACCTTTATAGATAGAAAAATGGGCAGACCATCAATCGATAGATAATTAAATTCTCTAAAAACTTTCCTCACATATCAAATGGGGTTGTAGAACAAATTCTATAGTTAAAATCTATAAACGTGAAAAATTGTCAGTTTAACCATACTCTTTGTATGGACACCCCATAATATTATTTTAAATTCGTAAAATTCAGCTTATTTAACATTAGATTCAGTCTTAAAATCAATACCATTTCATGGAAATTTTCACCCTTAAAAATTGAATGATAAGTGATTGATTTTGACCAATTATATGTAAAAAAATGACTTTTTTTTATTATATAAGTGGTTTAGTAAAAATGCCATAACTTGGAAACCTGTATAGATAGAAAAATGGGCAGACCACAATCGATAGATAATTAAATTCTCTAAAAACTTTCCTTACATAACAAATGGGGTTGTAAAACAAATTCTATAGTTAAAATCTATAAACGTGAAAAATTGTCAGTTTAACCATACTCTTTGTATGGACACCCCATAATATTATTTTAAATTCGTAAAATTCAACTTATTTTACATTAGAATCAGTCTTAAAATCAATACCATTTCATGCAAATTTCACCCTTAAAAATTGAATGATAAGTGGGTAATTTTGACCAATTATATGTAAAAAAATGAATTATTTTATTATATAAGGGCTTTAGTAAAAATGCCATAACTTGTAAACCTGTATAGATAGAAAAATGGGCAGACCATCAATCGATAGATAATTAAATTCTCTAACAACTTTCCTTGCATATCAAATGGGGTTGTAGAACAAATTCTATAGTTAAAATCTATAAACGTGAAAAATTGTCAGTTTAACCATACTCTTTGTATGGACACCCCATAATATTATTTTAAATTCGGAAAATGCAACTTATTTTACATTAGAATCAGTCTTAAAATCAATACCATTTCATGCAAATTTCACCCTTAAAAATTGAATGATAAGTGGTTAATTTTGACCAATTATATGTAAAAAAATGAATTATTTTATTATATAAGGGGTTTAGTAAAAATGCCATAACATGGAAACCTGTATAGATAGAAAAATGGGCAGACCATCAATCGATAGATAATTAAATTCTCTAAGATCTTTCCTTGCATATCAAATGGGGTTGTAGAACAAATTCTATAGTTAAAATTTATAAACGTGAAAAATTGTCAGTTTAACCATACTCTTTGTATGGACACCCCATAATATTATTTTAAATTCGGAAAATTCAACTTATATTACATTAGAATCAGTCTTAAAATCAATACCATTTCATGCAAATTTCACCCTTAAAAATTGAATGATAAGTAGTTGATTTTGACCAATTTTATGTAAAAAAATGACTTTTTTTTATTATATTTGGGGTTTAGTAAAAATACCATAACTTGGAAACCTGTATAGATAGAAAAATGGGCAGACCATCAATCGATAGATAATTAAATTCTCTAAAAACTTTACTTACATATCAAATGGGGTTGTAGAACAAATTCTATAGTTGAAATCTATAAACGTGAAAAATTGTCAGTTTAACCATACTCTTTGTATGGACACCCCATAATATTATTTTAAATTCGTAAAATTCAACTTATTTTACATTAGAATTAGTTTTAAAATCAATACCATTTCATGCAAATTTTATCCTTAAAAATTGAATGATAAGTGGTTGATTTTGACCAATTATATGTAAAAAAATGACTATTTTTATTATATAAGGGGTTTAGTAAAAATGCCATAACTTAGAAACCTGTATAGATAGAAAAATAGGCAGACCATCAATCGATAGATAATTAAATTCTCTAAAAACTTTCCTCACATATCAAATGGGGTTGTATAACAAATTCTATAGTTAAAATCCATAAACGTGAAAAATTGTCAGTTTAACCATACTCTTTGTATGGACACCCCATAATATTATTTTAAATTCGGAAAATTCAGCTTATTTTACATTAGATTCAGTCTTAAAATCAATACCATTTCATGCAAATTTCACCCTTAAAAATTGAATGATAAGTGGTTGATTTTGACCAATTATGTGTAAAAAAGTGACTTTTTTTATTATATAAGGGGTTTAGTAAAAATGCCATAACTTGGAAACCTTTATAGATAGAAAAATGGGCAGACCATCAATCGATAGATAATTAAATTCTCTAAAAACTTTACTTACATATCAAATGGGGTTGTAGAACAAATTCTATAGTTGAAATCTATAAACGTGAAAAATTGTCAGTTTAACCATACTCTTTGTATGGACACCCCATAATATTATTTTAAATTCGTAAAATTCAACTTATTTTACATTATAATTAGTTTTAAAATCAATACCATTTCATGCAAATTTTATCCTTAAAAATTGAATGATAAGTGGTTGATTTTGACCAATTATATGTAAAAAAATGACTATTTTTATTATATAAGGGGTTTAGTAAAAATGCCATAACTTGGAAACCTCTATAGATAGAAAAATGGGCAGACCATCAATCGATAGATAATTAAATTCTCTAACACCTTTCCTTGCATATCAAATGGGGTTGTAGAACAAATTCTATAGTTAAAATCTATAAACGTGAAAAATTGTCAGTTTAACCATACTCTTTGTATGGACACCCCATAATATTATTTTAAATTCGGAAAATGCAACTTATTTTACATTAGAATCAGTCTTAAAATCAATACCATTTCATGCAAATTTCACCCTTAAAAATTGAATGATAAGTGGTTGATTTTGACCAATTATATGTAAAAAAATGAATTATTTTATTATATAAGGGGTTTAGTAAAAATGCCATAACTTGGAAACCTGTATAGATAGAAAAATGGGCAGACCATCAATCGATAGATAATTAAATTCTCTAAAAACTTTCCTTACATATCAAATGGGGTTGTAGAACAAATTCTATAGTTAAAATCTATAAACGTGAAAAATTGTCAGTTTAACCATACTCTTTGTATGGACACCCCATAATATTATTTTAAATTCGGAAAATTCAACTTATTTTACATTAGAATCAGTCTTAAAATCAATACCATTTCATGCAAATTTCACCCTTAAAAATTGAATGATAAGTGGTTGATTTTGACCAATTTTATGTAAAAAAATGACTTTTTTTTATTATATTTGGGGTTTAGTAAAAATACCATAACTTGGAAACCTGTATAGATAGAAAAATGGGCAGACCATCAATCGATAGATAATTAAATTCTCTAAAAACTTTACTTACATATCAAATGGGGTTGTAGAACAAATTCTATAGTTGAAATCTATAAACGTGAAAAATTGTCAGTTTAACCATACTCTTTGTATGGACACCCCATAATATTATTTTAAATTCGTAAAATTCAACTTATTTTACATTAGAATCAGTCTTAAAATCAATACCATTTCATGCAAATTTTATCCTTAAAAATTGAATGATAAGTGGTTGATTTTGACCAATTATATGTAAAAAAATGACTATTTTTATTATATAAGGGGTTTAGTAAAAATGCCATAACTTGGAAACCTGTATAGATAGAAAAATAGGCAGACCATCAATCGATAGATAATTAAATTCTCTAAAAACTTTCCTCACATATCAAATGGGGTTGTATAACAAATTCTATAGTTAAAATCTATAAACGTGAAAAATTGTCAGTTTAACCATACTCTTTGTATGGACACCCCATAATATTATTTTAAATTCGGAAAATTCAGCTTATTTTACATTAGATTCAGTCTTAAAATCAATACCATTTCATGCAAATTTCACCCTTAAAAATTGAATGATAAGTGGTTGATTTTGACCAATTATGTGTAAAAAAGTGACTTTTTTTATTATATAAGGGGTTTAGTAAAAATGCCATAACTTGGAAACCTTTATAGATAGAAAAATGGGCAGACCATCAATCGATAGATAATTAAGTTCTCTAAAAACTTTCCGTACATATCAAATGGGGTTGTAGAACAAATTCTATAGTTAAAATCTATAAATGTGAAAAATTGTCAGTTTAACCATACTCTTTGTATGGACACCCCATAATATTATTTTAAATTCGGAAAATTCAACTTATTTTACATTAGAATCAGTCTTAAAATCAATACCATTTCATGCAAATTTCACCCTTAAAAATTGAATGATAAGTGGTTGATTTTGACCAATTTTATGTAAAAAAATGACTTTTTTTTATTATATTTGGGGTTTAGTAAAAATACCATAACTTGGAAACCTGTATAGATAGAAAAATGGGCAGACCATCAATCGATAGATAATTAAATTCTCTAAAAACTTTACTTACATATCAAATGGGGTTGTAGAACAAATTCTATAGTTGAAATCTATAAACGTGAAAAATTGTCAGTTTAACCATACTCTTTGTATGGACACCCCATAATATTATTTTAAATTCGTAAAATTCAACTTATTTTACATTAGAATTAGTTTTAATATCAATACCATTTCATGCAAATTTTATCCTTAAAAATTGAATGATAAGTGGTTGATTTTGACCAATTATATGTAAAAAAATGACTATTTTTATTATATAAGGGGTTTAGTAAAAATGCCATAACTTGGAAACCTCTATAGATAGAAAAATGGGCAGACCATCAATCGATAGATAATTAAATTCTCTAAAAACTTTCCTCACATATCAAATGGGGTTGTAGAACAAATTCTATATTTAAAATCTATAAACGTGAAAAATTGTCAGTTTAACCATACTCTTTGTATGGACACCCCATAATATTATTTTAAATTCGGAAGATTCAACTTATTTTACATTAGATTCAGTCTTAAAATCAATACCATTTCATGCAAATTTCACCCTTAAAAATTGAATGATAAGTGGTTGATTTTGACCAATTATGTGTAAAAAAGTGACTTTTTTTATTATATAAGGGGTTTAGTAAAAATGCCATAACTTGGAAACCTTTATAGATAGAAAAATGGGCAGACCATCAATCGATAGATAATTAAGTTCTCTAAAAACTTTCCGTACATATCAAATGGGGTTGTAGAACAAATTCTATAGTTAAAATCTATAAACGTGAAAAATTGTCAGTTTAACCATACTCTTTGTATGGACCCCATAATATTATTTTAAATTCGGAAAATTCAGCTTATTTTACATTAGAATCAGTCTTGAAATCAATACCATTTCATGCAAATTTCACCCTTAAAAATTGAATGATAAGTGGTTGATTTTGACCAATTATATGTAAAAAAATGACTATTTTTATTATATAAGGGGTTTAGTAAAAATGCCATAACTTGGAAACCTCTAGAGATAGAAAAATGGGCAGACCATCAATCGATAGATAATTAAATTCTCTAAAAACTTTCCTTACATATCAAATGGGGTTGTAGAACAAATTCTATATTTAAAATCTATAAACGTGAAAAATTGTCAGTTTAACCATACTCTTTGTATGGACACCCCATAATATTATTTTAAATTCGTAAAATTCAACTTATTTTACATTAGAATTAGTCTTAAAATCAATACCATTTCATGCAAATTTTATCCTTAAAAATTGAATGATAAGTGGTTGATTTTGACCAATTATATGTAAAAAAATGACTATTTTTATTATATAAGGGGTTTAGTAAAAATGCCATAACTTGGAAACCTGTATAGATAGAAAAATGGGCAGACCATCAATCGATAGATAATTAAATTCTCTAAAAACTTTCCTTACATATCAAATGGGGTTGTAAAACAAATTCTATAGTTAAAATCTATAAACGTGAAAAATTGTCAGTTTAACCATACTCTTTGTATGGACACCCCATAATATTATTTTAAATTCGGAAAATTCAACTTATTTTACATTAGAATCAGTTTTAAAATCAATACCATTTCATGCAAATTTCACCCTTAAAAATTGAATGATAAGTGGTTGATTTTGACCAATTATATGTAAAAAAATGACTTTTTTTATTATATAAGGGGTATAGTAAAAATGCCATAACTTGGAAACCTGTATAGATAGAAAAATGGGCAGACCATCAATCGATAGATAATTAAATTCTCTAAAAACTTTTCTTACATATTAAATGGGGTTGTAGAACAAATTCTATAGTTAAAATCTATAAACGTGAAAAATTGTCAGTTTAACCATACTCTTTGTATGGACACCCCATAATATTATTTTAAATTCGGAAAATTCAGCTTATTTTACATTAGATTCAGTCTTAAAATCAATACCATTTCATGCAAATTTCACCCTTAAAAATTGAATGATAAGTGGTTGATTTTGACCAATTATGTGTAAAAAAGTGACTTTTTTTATTATATAAGGGGTTTAGTAAAAATGCCATAACTTGGAAACCTTTATAGATAGAAAAATGGGCAGACCATCAATCGATAGATAATTAAGTTCTCTAAAAACTTTCCGTACATATCAAATGGGGTTGTAGAACAAATTCTATAGTTAAAATCTATAAACGTGAAAAATTGTCAGTTTAACCATACTCTTTGTATGGACCCCATAATATTATTTTAAATTCGGAAAATTCAGCTTATTTTACATTAGAATTAGTCTTAAAATCAATACCATTTCATGCAAATTTTATCCTTAAAAATTGAATGATAAGTGGTTGATTTTGACCAATTATATGTAAAAAAATGACTATTTTTATTATATAAGGGGTTTAGTAAAAATGCCATAACTTGGAAACCTCTATAGATAGAAAAATGGGCAGACCATCAATCGATAGATAATTAAATTCTCTAAAAACTTTCCTTACATATCAAATGGGGTTGTAGAACAAATTCTATATTTAAAATCTATAAACGTGAAAAATTGTCAGTTTAACCATACTCTTTGTATGGACACCCCATAATATTATTTTAAATTCGTAAAATTCAACTTATTTTACATTAGAATCAGTCTTAAAATCAATACCATTTCATGCAAATTTCACCCTTAAAAATTGAATGATAAGTGGTTAATTTTGACCAATTATATGTAAAAAAATGAATTATTTTATTATATAAGGGGTTTAGTAAAAATGCCATAACTTGGAAACCTCTATAGATAGAAAAATGGGCAGACCATCAATCGATAGATAATTAAATTCTCTAAAAACTTTCCTTACATATCAAATGGGGTTGTAGAACAAATTCTATAGTTAAAATCTATAAACGTGAAAAATTGTCAGTTTAACCATACTCTTTGTATGGACACCCCATAATATTATTTTAAATTCGTAAAATTCAGCTTATTTAACATTAGATTCAGTCTTAAAATCAATACCATTTCATGCAAATTTCACCCTTAAAAATTGAATGATAAGTGGTTGATTTTGACCAATTATATGTAAAAAAATGACTTTTTTTTATTATATAAGGGCTTTAGTAAAAATGCCATAACTTGGAAACCTGTATAGATAGAAAAATGGGCAGACCATCAATCGATAGATAATTAATATCTCTAAAAACTTTCCTTACATATCAAATGGGGTTGTAGAACAAATTCTATAGTTAAAATCTATAAACGTGAAAAATTGTCAGTTTAACCATACTCTTTGTATGGACACCCCATAATATTATTTTAAATTCGTAAAATTCAACTTATTTTACATTAGAATTAGTCTTAAAATCAATACCATTTCATGCAAATTTTATCCTTAAAAATTGAATGATAAGTGGTTGATTTTGACCAATTATATGTAAAAAAATGACTATTTTTATTATATAAGGGGTTTAGTAAAAATGCCATAACTTGGAAACCTCTATAGATAGAAAAATGGGCAGACCATCAATCGATAGATAATTAAATTCTCTAAAAACTTTCCTTACATATCAAATGGGGTTGTAGAACAAATTCTATATTTAAAATCTATAAACGTGAAAAATTGTCAGTTTAACCATACTCTTTGTATGGACACCCCATAATATTATTTTAAATTCGTAAAATTCAACTTATTTTACGTTAGAATCAGTCTTAAAATCAATACCATTTCATGCAAATTTCACCCTTAAAAATTGAATGATAAGTGGTTAATTTTGACCAATTATATGTAAAAAAATGAATTATTTTATTATATAAGGGGTTTAGTAAAAATGCCATAACTTGGAAACCTCTATAGATAGAAAAATGGGCAGACCATCAATCGATAGATAATTAAATTCTCTAAAAACTTTCCTTACATATCAAATGGGGTTGTAGAACAAATTCTATAGTTAAAATCTATAAACGTGAAAAATTGTCAGTTTAACCATACTCTTTGTATGGACACCCCATAATATTATTTTAAATTCGGAAAATTCAACTTATTTTACATTAAAATCAGTCTTAAAATCAATACCATTTCATGCAAATTTCACCCTTAAAAATTGAATGATAAGTGGTTGATTTTGACCAATTATATGTAAAAAAATGACTTTTTTTTATTATATAAGGGGTATAGTAAAAATGCCATAACTTGGAAACCTGTATAGATAGAAAAATGGGCAGACCATCAATCGATAGATAATTAAATTCTCTAAAAACTTTCCTTACATATCAAATGGGGTTGTAGAACAAATTCTATAGTTAAAATCTATAAACGTGAAAAATTGTCAGTTTAACCATACTCTTTGTATGGACACCCCATAATATTATTTTAAATTCGGAAAATTCAGCTTATTTTACATTAGATTCAGTCTTAAAATCAATACCATTTCATGCAAATTTCACCCTTAAAAATTGAATGATAAGTGGTTGATTTTGACCAATTATGTGTAAAAAAATGACTTTTTTTATTATATAAGGGGTTTAGTAAAAATGCCATAACTTGGAAACCTTTATAGATAGAAAAATGGGCAGACCATCAATCGATAGATAATTAAGTTCTCTAAAAACTTTCCGTACATATCAAATGGGGTTGTAGAACAAATTCTATAGTTAAAATCTATAAACGTGAAAAATTGTCAGTTTAACCATACTCTTTGTATGGACCCCATAATATTATTTTAAATTCGGAAAATTCAGCTTATTTTACATTAGAATCAGTCTTGAAATCAATACCATTTCATGCAAATTTCACCCTTAAAAATTGAATGATAAGTGGTTGATTTTGACCAATTATATGTAAAAAAATGACTTTTTTTTATTATATAAGGGGTTTAGTAAAAATGCCATAACTTGGAAACCTCTATAGATAGAAAAATGGGCAGACCATCAATCGATAGATAATTAAATTCTCTAAAAACTTTCCTTACATATCAAATGGGGTTGTAGAACAAATTCTATAGTTAAAATCTATAAACGTGAAAAATTGTCAGTTTAACCATACTCTTTGTATGGACACCCCATAATATTATTTTAAATTCGGAAAATTCAACTTATTTTACATTAGAATCAGTCTTAAAATCAATACCATTTCATGCAAATTTCACCCTTAAAATTGAATGATAAGTGGTTAATTTTGACCAATTATATGTAAAAAAATGAATTATTTTATTATATAAGGGGTTTAGTAAAAATGCCATAACTTGGAAACCTCTATAGATAGAAAAATGGGCAGACCATCAATCGATAGATAATTAAATTCTCTAAAAACTTTCCTTACATATCAAATGGTAGAATCCTTACATATCAAATGGTAGGTGCTTGTAGAACAAATTCTATAGTTAAAATCTATAAACGTGAAAAATTGTCAGTTTAACCATACTCTTTGTATGGACACCCCATAATATTATTTTAAATTCGGAAAATTCAACTTATTTTACATTAGAATCAGTCTTAAAATCAATACCATTTCATGCAAATTTCACCCTTAAAAATTGAATGATAAGTGGTTAATTTTGACCAATTATATGTAAAAAAATGAATTATTTTATTATATAAGGGGTTTAGTAAAAATGCCATAACTTGGAAACCTCTATAGATAAAAAAATGGGCAGACCATCAATCGATAGGTAATTAAATTCTCTAAAAACTTTCCTTACATATCAAATGGGGTTGTAGAACAAATTCTATAGTTAAAATCTATAAACGTGAAAAATTGTCAGTTTAACCATACTCTTTGTATGGACACCCCATAATATTATTTTAAATTCGGAAAATTCAGCTTATTTTACATTAGATTCAGTCTTAAAATCAATACCATTTCATGCAAATTTCACCCTTAAAAATTGAATGATAAGTGGTTGATTTTGACCAATTATGTGTAAAAAAGTGACTTTTTTATTATATAAGGGGTTTAGTAAAAATGCCATAACTTGGAAACCTTTATAGATAGAAAAATGGGCAGACCATCAATCGATAGATAATTAAGTTCTCTAAAAACATTCCGTACATATCAAATGGGGTTGTAGAACAAATTCTATAGTTAAAATCTATAAACGTGAAAAATTGTCAGTTTAACCATACTCTTTGTATGGACCCCATAATATTATTTTAAATTCGGAAAATTCAGCTTATTTTACATTAGAATCAGTCTTGAAATCAATACCATTTCATGCAAATTTCACCCTTAAAAATTGAATGATAAGTGGTTGATTTTGACCAATTATATGTAAAAAAATGACTATTTTTATTATATAAGGGGTTTAGTAAAAATGCCATAACTTGGAAACCTCTATAGATAGAAAAATGGGCAGACCATCAATCGATAGATAATTAAATTCTCTAAAAACTTTCCTTACATATCAAATGGGGTTGTAGAACAAATTCTATATTTAAAATCTATAAACGTGAAAAATTGTCAGTTTAACCATACTCTTTGTATGGACACCCCATAATATTATTTTAAATTCGTAAAATTCAACTTATTTTACATTAGAATCAGTCTTAAAATCAATACCATTTCATGCAAATTTCACCCTTAAAAATTGAATGATAAGTGGTTAATTTTGACCAATTATATGTAAAAAAATGAATTATTTTATTATATAAGGGGTTTAGTAAAAATGCCATAACTTGGAAACCTCTATAGATAGAAAAATGGGCAGACCATCAATCGATAGATAATTAAATTCTCTAAAAACTTTCCTTACATATCAAATGGGGTTGTAGAACAAATTCTATAGTTAACATCTATAAACGTGAAAAATTGTCAGTTTAACCATACTCTTTGTATGGATACCCCATAATATTATTTTAAATTCGTAAAATTCAGCTTATTTAACATTAGATTCAGTCTTAAAATCAATACCATTTCATGCAAATTTCACCCTTAAAAATTGAATGATAAGTGGTTAATTTTGACCAATTATATGTAAAAAAATGACTTTTTTTTATTATATAAGGGGTTTAGTAAAAATGCCATAACTTGGAAACCTGTATAGATAGAAAAATGGGCAGACCATCAATCGATAGATAATTAAATTCTCTAAAAACTTTCCTTACATATCAAATGGGGTTGTAGAACAAATTCTATAGTTAAAATCTATAAACGTGAAAAATTGTCAGTTTAACCATACTCTTTGTATGGACACCCCATAATATTATTTTAAATTCGTAAAATTCAACTTATTTTACATTAGAATCAGTCTTAAAATCAATACCATTTCATGCAAATTTCACCCTTAAAAATTGAATGATAAGTGGTTAATTTTGACCAATTATATGTAAAAAAATGAATTATTTTATTATATAAGGGGTTTAGTAAAAATGCCATAACTTGGAAACCTCTATAGATAGAAAAATGGGCAGACCATCAATCGATAGATAATTAAATTCTCTAAAAACTTTCCATAAATATCAAATGGGGGTGTAGAACAAATTCTATATTTAAAATCTATAAACGTGAAAAATTGTCAGTTTAACCATACTCTTTGTATGGACACCCCATAATATTATTTTAAATTCGTAAAATTCAACTTATTTTACATTAGAATCAGTCTTAAAATCAATACCATTTCATGCAAATTTCACCCTTAAAAATTGAATGATAAGTGGTTGATTTTGACCAATTATATGTAAAAAAATGACTATTTTTATTATATAAGAGGTTTAGTAAAAATGCCATAACTTGGAAACCTCTATAGATAGAAAAATGGGCAGACCATCAATCGATAGATAATTAAATTCTCTAAAAACTTTCCTTACATATCAAATGGGGTTGTAGAACAAATTCTATATTTAAAATCTATAAACGTGAAAAATTGTCAGTTTAACCATACTCTTTGTATGGACACCCCATAATATTATTTTAAATTCGTAAAATTCAACTTATTTTACATTAGAATCAGTCTTAAAATCAATACCATTTCATGCAAATTTCACCCTTAAAAATTGAATGATAAGTGGTTAATTTTGACCAATTATATGTAAAAAAATGAATTATTTTATTATATAAGGGGTTTAGTAAAAATGCCATAACTTGGAAACCTCTATAGATAGAATAATGGGCAGACCATCAATCGATAGATAATTAAATTCTCTAAAAACTTTCCTTACATATCAAATGGGGTTGTAGAACAAATTCTATAGTTAAAATCTATAAACGTGAAAAATTGTCAGTTTAACCATACTCTTTGTATGGACACCCCATAATATTATTTTAAATTCGGAAAATTCAACTTATTTTACATTAGAATCAGTCTTAAAATCAATACCATTTCATGCAAATTTCACCCTTAAAAATTGAATGATAAGTGGTTGATTTTGACCAATTATATGTAAAAAAATGACTTTTTTTTATTATATAAGGGGTATAGTAAAAATGCCATAACTTGGAAACCTGTATAGTTAGAAAAATGGGCAAACCATCAATCGATAGATAATTAAATTCTCTAAAAACTTTCCTTACATATTAAATGGGGTTGTAGAACAAATTCTATAGTTAAAATCTATAAACGTGAAAAATTGTCAGTTTAACCATACTCTTTGTATGGACACCCCATAATATTATTTTAAATTCGTAAAATTCAACTTATTTTACATTAGAATCAGTCTTAAAATCAATACCATTTCATGCAAATTTCACCCTTAAAAATTGAATGATAAGTGGTTAATTTTGACCAATTATATGTAAAAAAATGAATTATTTTATTATATAAGGGGTTTAGTAAAAATGCCATAACTTGGAAACCTCTATAGATAGAAAAATGGGCAGACCATCAATCGATAGATAATTAAATTCTCTAAAAACTTTCCTTACATATCAAATGGGGTTGTAGAACAAATTCTATAGTTAAAACCTATAAACGTGAAAAATTGTCAGTTTAACCATACTCTTTGTATGGACACCCCATAATATTATTTTAAATTCGGAAAATTCAACTTATTTTACATTAGAATCAGTCTTAAAATCAATACCATTTCATGCAAATTTCACCCTTAAAAATTGAATGATAAGTGGTTGATTTTGACCAATTATATGTAAAAAAATGACTTTTTTTTATTATATAAGGGGTATAGTAAAAATGCCATAACTTGGAAACCTGTATAGATAGAAAAATGGGCAGACCATCAATCGATAGATAATTAAATTCTCTAAAAACTTTCCTTACATATTAAATGGGGTTGTAGAACAAATTCTATAGTTAAAATCTATAAACGTGAAAAATTGTCAGTTTAACCATACTCTTTGTATGGACACCCCATAATATTATTTTAAATTCGGAAAATTCAGCTTATTTTACATTAGATTCAGTCTTAAAATCAATACCATTTCATGCAAATTTCACCCTTAAAAATTGAATGATAAGTGGTTGATTTTGACCAATTATGTGTATAAAAGTGACTTTTTTTATTATATAAGGGGTTTAGTAAAAATGCCATAACTTGGAAACCTTTATAGATAGAAAAATGGGCAGACCATCAATCGATAGATAATTAAGTTCTCTAAAAACTTTCCGTACATATCAAATGGGGTTGTAGTACAAATTCTATAGTTAAAATCTATAAACGTGAAAAATTGTCAGTTTAACCATACTCTTTGTATGGACCCCATAATATTATTTTAAATTCGGAAAATTCAGCTTATTTTACATTAGAATCAGTCTTGAAATCAATACCATTTCATGCAAATTTCACCCTTAAAAATTGAATGATAAGTGGTTGATTTTGACCAATTATATGTAAAAAAATGACTATTTTTATTATATAAGGGGTTTAGTAAAAATGCCATAACTTGGAAACCTCTATAGATAGAAAAATGGGCAGACCATCAATCGATAGATAATTAAATTCTCTAAAAACTTTCCTTACATATCAAATGGGGTTGTAGAACAAATTCTATAGTTAAAATCTATAAACGTGAAAAATTGTCAGTTTAACCATACTCTTTGTATGGATACCCCATAATATTATTTTAAATTCGTAAAATTCAGCTTATTTAACATTTGATTCAGTCTTAAAATCAATACCATTTCATGCAAATTTCACCCTTAAAAATTGAATGATAAGTGGTTGATTTTGACCAATTATATGTAAAAAAATGACTTTTTTTTATTATATAAGGGGTTTAGTAAAAATGCCATAACTTGGAAACCTGTATAGATAGAAAAATGGGCAGACCATCAATCGATAGATAATTAAATTCTCTAAAAACTTTCCTTACATATCAAATGGGGTTGTAAAACAAATTCTATAGTTAAAATCTATAAACGTGAAAAATTGTCAGTTTAACCATACTCTTTGTACGGACACCCCATAATATTATTTTAAATTCGTAAAATTCAACTTATTTTACATTAGAATTAGTCTTAAAAACAATACCATTTCATGCAAATTTTATCCTTAAAAATTGAATGATAAGTGGTTGATTTTGACCAATTATATGTAAAAAAATGACTATTTTTATTATATAAGGGGTTTAGTAAAAATGCCATAACTTGGAAACCTGTATAGATAGAAAAATGGGCAGACCATCAATCGATAGATAATTAAATTCTCTAAAAACTTTCCTTACATATCAAATGGGGTTGTAGAACAAATTCTATAGTTAAATTCTATAAACGTGAAAAATTGTCAGTTTAACCATACTCTTTGTATGGCCACCCCATAATATTATTTTAAATTCGGAAAATTCAACTTATTTTACATTAGAATCAGTCTTAAAATCAATACCATTTCATGCAAATTTCACCCTTAAAAATTGAATGATAAGTGGTTAATTTTGACCAATTACATTTAAAAAAATGAATTTTTTTATTATATAAGGGGTTTAGTAAAAATGCCATAACTTGGAAACCTGTATAGATAGAAAAATGGGCAGACCATCAATCGATAGATAATTAAATTCTCTAAAAACTTTCCTTACATATCAAATGGGGTTGTAGAACAAATTCTATAGTTAAAATCTATAAACGTGAATAATTGTCAGTTTAACCATACTCTTTGTATGGCCACCCCATAATATTATTTTAAATTCGGAAAATTCAACGTATTTTACATTAGAATTAGTCTTAAAATCAATACCATTTCATGCAAATTTTATCCTTAAAAATTGAATGATAAGTGGTTGATTTTGACCAATTATATGTAAAAAAATGACTATTTTTATTATATAAGGGGTTTAGTAAAAATGCCATAACATGGAAACCTGTATAGATAGAAAAATGGGCAGACCATCAATCGATAGATAATTAAATTCTCTAAAAACTTTTCTTACATATCAAATGGGGTTGTAGAACAAATTCTATAGTTAAAATCTATAAACGTGAAAAATTGTCAGTTTAACCATACTCTTTGTATGGACACCCCATAATAATATTTTAAATTTGGAAAATTGAGCTTATTTTACATTAGAATCAGTCTTGAAATCAATACCATTTCATGCAAATTTCACCCTTAAAAATTGAATGATAAGTGGTTGATTTTGACCAATTATATGTAAAAAAATGACTTTTTTTATTATATAAGGGGTTTAGTAAAAATGCCATAACTTGGAAACCTGTATCGATAGAAAAATGGGCAGACCATCAATCGATAGATAATTAAATTCTCTAAAAACTTTGCTTACATATCAAATGGGGTTGTAGAACAAATTCTATAGTTAAAATCTATAAACGTGAAAAATTGTCAGTTTAACCATACTCTTTGTATGGACACCCCATAATATTATTTTAAATTCGTAAAATTCAGCTTATTTAACATTAGATTCAGTCTTAAAATCAATAACAATTCATGCAAATTTTATCCTTAAAAATTGAATGATAAGTGGTTGATTTTGACCAATTATATGTAAAAAAATGACTTTTTTTATTATATAAGGGGTTTAGTAAAAATGCCATAACTTGGAAACCTGTATCGATAGAAAAATGAGCAGACCATCAATCGATAGATAATTAAATTCTCTAAAAACTTTCCTTACATATTAAATGGGGTTGTAGAACAAATTCTATAGTTAAAATCTATAAACGTGAAAAATTGTCAGTTTAACCATACTCTTTGTATGGCCACCCCATAATATTATTTTAAATTCGGAAAATTCAACGTATTTTACATTAGAATTAGTCTTAAAATCAATACCATTTCATGCAAATTTTATCCTTAAAAATTGAATGATAAGTGGTTGATTTTGACCAATTATATGTAAAAAAATGACTATTTTTATTATATAAGGGGTTTAGTAAAAATGCCATAACTTGGAAACCTGTATAGATAGAAAAATGGGCAGACCATCAATCGATAGATAATTAAATTCTCTAAAAACTTTCCTTACATATCAAATGGGGTTGTAAAACAAATTCTATAGTTAAAATCTATAAACGTGAAAAATTGTCAGTTTAACCATACTCTTTGTATGGACACCCCATAATATTATTTTAAATTCGTAAAATTCAACTTATTTTACATTAGAATCAGTCTTAAAATTAATACCATTTCATGCAAATTTCACCCTTAAAAATTGTATGATAAGTGGTTAATTTTGACCAATTATATGTAAAAAAATGAATTATTTTATTATATAAGGGGTTTAGTAAAAATGCCATAACTTGGAAACCTGTATCGATAGAAAAATGGGCAGACCATCAATCGATAGATAATTAAATTCTCTAAAAACTTTCCTTACATACCAAATGGGGTTGTAGAACAAATTCTATAGTTAAAATCTATAAACGTGAAAAATTGTCAGTTTAACCATACTCTTTGTATGGCCACCCCATAATATTATTTTAAATTCGGAAAATTCAACGTATTTTACATTAGAATTAGTCTTACAATCAATACCATTTCATGCAAATTTCACCCTTAAAAATTGAATGATAAGTGGTTGATTTTGACCAATTATATGTAAAAAAAATGAATTTTTTTATTATATAAGGGGTTTAGTAAAAATGCCATAACTTGGAATCCTGTATAGATAGAAAAATTAGCAGACCATCAATCGATAGATAATTAAATTATCTATAAACGTTCTTTACATATCAAATGAGATTGTAGAACAAATTCTATAGTTAAATTCTATATACGTGAAAATTTGTCACTTTAACCATACTCTTTGTATGGACACCCCATAATATTATTTTAAATTCGGAAAATTCAGCTTATTTTACATTAGAATGAGTCTTAAAATCAATACCATTTCATGCAAATTTCACCCTTAAAAATTGAATGATTAGTGGTTGATTTTGACCAATTATACGTAAAAAAACGGAATTTTTTATTATGTAAGGGGTATAGTAAAAATGCAATAACTTGGAAACCCGTTGAGATAGGATAGTGGGCAGACCATCAATCGATAGATAATTAAATTCTCTAAAAACTTTCCGTACATATCAAATGGGATTGTAGAACAAATTCTATAGTTAACTCGGCTGCGCAGTCTTGGGGACGATCGAATTTTTCATTTGCCATTTATATATATTTAGTTAATTTTTATTCAGAACAATCGATTAATTCCGTTTTATTTGTTTTATTATTACTTTCCTTAGCACAAGAAATCAAATTAGCAGTGATTGTGTGGATCTCAGAGCTATCCAGGACAGAAATAGAAGAACGGCAGTATTATCGAGCTAGAACCATCAAAGATAAAACCAGAATCATATATGAGCTGCATCGCATATTTAAGACGATAGATAAAATAATAATAATAATACAAAAAATTAAATAGAAGAATCAAAAAGAAAATATTGTAAAATGAAAATATATTATTTATTTATAAGTAAAAATTAGTCAATTGTAATATAAAAAAAAAAAAATATTGTACAAATAAATATATGATAAATAGAATTGTAATAAAATCTTAACAATATTAATACACATTTTTGTATTAATTCAATATAAAAAATTAATGTTTATTGATAAAATAAATAATAAAAATAAGATATGGATAAGAAAAAAATATTGTAATAAATTATATTTTATTAAACAGAATAAATGAAATGGATTTAATATTTTAATACCCTTTTTATTGGATGATTCTGCTTCAAAAGATGATTGAAAACCACCTGAGAATAATATATAAAATTATATATAAAATATAAAATTCCAAAATCTCCAATGTGCATACTGCATACGTTTGTCGATAATCGTGAAATAAAATTATTTAAACTTTACACCATATGAATATATTGATAAAATTTTTACCCATAATATTATCAAAAATTAACCATATAACATACAATGCGTGGATGGCAGAATGCTATGGGTGGCAGCCGATGAACAAATAAATTTTATCATCAGAATTTTTTTTCACACGATTTCTGATTCGTATGAGTTTTGAAATGAAGCAGCAGCAGCAAAACATTACCCGAAAAGGAGAAGTTAAATTTTTGGTTCGTTTTTTATTGATCATAAAAATAAAATTTTTCATTCATAATATCATCAAAAATTAACCATATAATATACAATGCATGGATGGCAGAATGCTATGGGTGGCAGCCGATGAACAAATAAATTTTATGATCAGAATTTTTTTTCACAGAAATTCTGATTCGTATGAGTTTTGAAATGAAGCAGCAGCAGCAGCAAAACATTACCCAAAAAGGAGAAGTTAAATTTTTGGTTCTTTTTATTGATCATTTTTATTTTTCACTCATAATATCATCAAAAATAAACCATGTATAATATAATGCATGGATGGCAGAATGCTAGAGGTGGCAGCCGATGAAGAAGTAAAATTCATCAGAAGTTTTTTTCATATAAAATTTAATTCGATGAGTTTCGAAATGAAAACAGTAGCAGCAAACAGCAGAAGACAGCACCTGAAATGAAAAAGAAAAAAGGGAAAAATTAAATTTTTGCTTTTTTTTTTGCTAAATTTTGATCCTAAAAATACAAGAGTTAACTCTTGTAATTTTTATTTTCACTTCGTCCTAGCGCCACCAAATTTTGCACAGTTATAGACCATCACTTAATCTATCCGCTCCATAAATATAAACTCTGTGGATGGACTAGGTGACTCACGATCTGACTTTGAAAATCGATTTTTTTGCATTTTCAAACCGTTATATCTTTAAATTTCTTCTGGGAAATGCCAAACCACTTAAGTAGTTCAAAAGGTTATTAAATTACCTTTCGATTGATATAAGTCCCATGTAAATCCGTCAATTGGTTTGGCCAGGAGGCATGATCAAAAATTGGGGAATCCCATGTAGACCCAACTTCACCGATTTAAATAAATATGAAGGAGTTGCTTCATTTGCCATTTCATTATATAATTGGAAAGGGTAAAGAATAAGCTTTCATTTAAAATTACTTTTAGAATTTTCCGATGAAAATTGTGGATTTTCCTTTAACATTGAAAATCGTCTGTTTTCGATGAACTTTAAAGGTTACTTCCGAGGGGATCCTATGGGATAATCATTCCCAGACTTTAGTGAATTAAAATAGAGGATATGTGACGTCTTTTGACACTGCCTCGGATATTTTAACGTAACTTGTTTCGGTACAGTGGTGGCCCAAAGTTGACTCTGCATGAAAATTTCGTAAAATTTCAATTACCGCTCCTGGCCGCATTTGGACGATTTATAAAAAGTAGTAGAACAAATGTTACCTCATTCGACATCCGTTATCATGTCCTAAAAGATCAGGGCGATATCTTGAAAAAAGTGGCTTTTTGTCATTTTTCCAATTTTTTGGATAAAAATTGAAAATTTTTTTTTTCCGATTGCAATCAATAGAGCTTCTAATATAGAGTATTTTTAGTACTGATGACTTTAGTCTAACGCGTTTATTTTTCTCAATATAACAAATGGAATATTTTTTACCACAACCGAAATATCTTGATATTTCACATGCTTATGTATGAATATTTTGAATCTTAACTGCATTTGCTTAATTTTAAATTTAATAATAGTGGGGTTTATATGAAAAATGTTCACATTTAATCGCACTTTAATATTATTTCTCAAAACTAATTTTGTGTATAGTTTTTTTTTTTTTTTGAAACGTATCAGCACAATTCAGGGATAATTCAATTTTATGGACGCAGTGTTTTAAAATTAATGGATAAATAAATGAAATAAAAATCAAAACTTACCAGATTTTCTGCTTGTCCTTTTAATATAATAACTTTGTTTAGTTATTATTTATTATCTTTATTAATGGTTCTATACTAGATGTTACACGTTTGGTGGTTGTATGAGAACTGGACTGTTTTAATGTTCACGCTCACTCATTCAACCATATATTTATGCTTATACTACTATTACATTCATTGTTATACTAATACTACAATACTAATACTACAACATCCCGCCTTTTCTAAGAAATCGATCATTTATCCAGCATATCCATCCTGATCTGTTATCCAATTGATTGTTGCTGGTAATACTCCAATGACCATTATTTCCCGTAGTATTTGTCGTATTGTTCCTCGAATCTAATTAGCGGCTTGGGTTCTCTCCTTGGGCGACCACCGGATGTTTCGTTTCTTTCCCCCGGCACTATTATATTATCGTCCATTTGTATCGCCTGCTGCCCCGTTTCCTTATTCTGATTCGTTGTCTCGTTCTCCGCAACCCCGTAACTACACCCCACTATATTGAAAGGTGCTCGTTCTACTGTTGCTGGCGTATTTACTGGTATTGAAGTGTCCCGATTTTCTTTCCTTACCGAAGCCTCAGGCCCACTGTTATACCCATTGTTATCATATCCCTTTAAATACTGTCTGTTGCGTATATATTCTTTTCCTCCGCTTTCAACTGCGTATTTTCTGTCGGATAGTTTTTCTATCACCTTACCGGCAGACCATGGTTCTTTTGTTTCAGGCCTCAACTTTATAAATACGTCCCTACCTACCTCCAATTCCGGTAGTTTTCTCGATGTTCTATCATGATATTCTTTGGTTTTTTGTTTGTGTACCGTAATGTTCTTTTTTGTATCATGTTGTACCTCTGGCATCAGTCTAGACTTCTTTATCGGAATCGATGTTCTTAATCGCCTGGCATATAATCGCTGCGCCGGACTTGAGCCAATGTTGTTAGGTGTATTACGCCATTCCAATAATGCTAACCATCTATCCTCATTTGCCCTGTCGGCCCTTTTAAATAATCTTTTAATAATCTTTACCGCCGCCTCGGCTTTGCCGTTGCCCTGATGATGATGTGGTGATGACGCCGCTATTTTGAAATTCCAATCATTACCAAATCCCATAAATTCGGCGCTCAGAAACTGTGTAGCTGAATCGGTTGTGACGATTCTTGGTATGCCAAATCTTCCGAAGTTCTTTTTGCATATGTTAATGATGGCGCTTGTCGATGTTGATGTCATACTGTCAACCTCGATCCAATCCGAAAAATAATCCGTCGTGATTAAATATGTTGTTTTTGTATTGCCTCCCTTGTTTTCTATTTCACACATATCCAATCCTATTCGTTCGAATGGCAAATCCGGAATCGGCGTTGTTTGTAATGGCAATTCGGGTTGACCCTCCGACAATTCCAAACAAATTGTACAATTCTTTATTTTGTTGCGTATGTGATCGTTCATTTGTGGCCAATACATTGTTTCTCTTGCTCGTCTTAAACTTGCTTCGATACCCGGATGCCCTATATGTATTAGTTTCAGCATTTTGTGCCTTAGCATACCTGGTATTATGATTCTATCCGTTCTTAACATTATTCCATTTGCCGTGATTATTTCATCCCTGTGCTTCCAAAACTTTTGTGCATCGCGTGGTAATTGCGATTTTTCTTTCGGCCATCCATTCATACTTACTTTTCGTAATTCTAGTAATTCCGGATCCTTGTTGGTTTCCATTATGATTTCCTTTAGATCATCTTCATCCAACGTGGTATCGCTTAATACATTTATTTGTTGAATGTCGTTTAATATGCTATTTATTCTCCTTATTTCGTATACTTTATCATCAATAATGTTTTTTGTATTTATTTCCCTTGGAATTTTCCTGGACAATATATCTGCAAATATCATTTGCGATCCCTTTTTATATTTTAATACGATATTGTATCTTTGTAGTTGTAATCTCATGCGTTGTAGTCTCCTGGGTGTATCAATTAGTGGTTTTTTGAATATGCTAATTAGCGGTTCATGATCCGTTTCTACAATTATTTCTTTTCTTCCGCATAGATACTGATCTAATCGCATACATGTAAATAATATGGCCAAACATTCTTTTTCAATTTGGGCATAATTCTTTTCTGTGTCCGTTAATGTTCTTGATACATATATGACCGGCTTTCCATTTTGTATTAAAACTCCCCCCAATCCCTTTGAGGATGCATCACATTCTATTAGAATCTGTTCATTCATATCGTAATACTTTAATATTGGCGCCTTTGTCGCCAGTTCTTTCAATTTATTAAAACTTCTCTCCTGTTCGTTACCCCATTCAAAATGCGTATCCTTTTTCGTTATTTTCCTTAACGGTTCACATATGTCACTTAATCTGGGCATGAACTTTGATAAATACGTAGCCATCCCAATTAAGCTTTGCATTTCTGGCACACTTTCCGGTCTTGGCATATTTACTAATGCACCCACTTTTTCATCATCCACCTTTACCCCAGTTGATGTTAAGATGTGCCCATAATACGTTACCTCTTTTAATCCAATTTTTGTTTTTTGTTTATTCAGTTTTAAATTGGCTTCCCGCAATCTTGTTAAAACCCCTCTCAGGTTTCTATCGTGATCCACTTTTGCTTCTGTATCGGTATTCCCTCGTCCATATACTAATATATCATCCGCTATTACCAAAACACCTGGCAAACCATTGATAATCTCATTTTGTTTTGCCTGATATATCTCAGGCGCTGGCGCAATACCAAAAGGCATGACCATCCATCTGTATCTTCCGAATGGAGTCCAGAATGTGGTTAATTTACTCGATGCCTCATCTAATGTTAATTGCCAAAATCCATTTTTTGCGTCGAGTTTTGAGAATAACTTAGCTTTGCTAAGTTCCGGCAATATTTCTTCTATTGTTGGTACTTGGTAATGCGGTGTTTTTAACACCTTATTTAGTTCATGTGGATCCAGACAAAGTCTCATTTTTCCTTTTCTGGACACCATCAAACAGTTACTGGTCCAGTCTGTTGGCTCGTTTACTTTTGTAATTATGTTTCTTTGTTCAAGATCGCGCAATAGATTTTCTAATTCGCTTCTTATTGAAATCGGCACTCTTCTTGGCCGCTGTTGTTTCGGCTCAGCACCCCCTACCACTTGTAGCCTGACCTGTCCATCCACACGCCCATCGCCCTCAAACACATCACTAAATTCATCCAAAATATTCATTCCATCCGCAATTTTATCTACGGTATTTATTTTTATTAAGTTTAACTTTTTGCATGTGTTGGCGGATAATAATGGCATTTGTTCTTTTTCCACCACCTGGAAATGTAAGTTATATTTCCTTTCCCCTACTTGACATTTTATTATTGCTTCTCCTACTGTATGTACTATATCACCACTGAAGCTTTTTAATTTGACATTCGTGCATTCCAATTCTGGATTGTTTGTTTGCTTAATTCGTTTAAGTTGTTCTAGACCAATTACGTTGCAACTGGCCCCCGTGTCGCAGAAACATCTTGTTTTTATTATTTTGCCATTTATTATCATGTTTATATTTACGTATATTAGGTTTTTATTATATTTCTCGTCCGCATGTTGCATGTTGTGTATTCTTAGAGAAAAGCACTCGTCTGATGCCTCCTCGTCTTCTTCTATCATGTTGATGTTGGGTTTACGTGTACCGACTTTGTTGGTATTCGCGTTCATTCTCTCGTTGTATTGCTTGTTCCCATATCTAGTATTGTTACCATATCTTTGGCTGTTACCACCTCTTTGATTGTTGCCATATCTTTGATTGCTTCCATATCTTTGATTATTTGTTTTGCTATTTTCCCTTTGGGTTTTACATACTGCTGCGAAATGGTTTCGTCCTCCACACTTGTCGCACACTTTGTTATAGGCCGTACATACTTCTTTATTATCATAAGTCCATTTTGGATGCATTTTCCCACACCAATTACAATTACTTTCTTGTATTCTGTTTATAATTTCTTTTTCATCGTTAACACTTTGTGTTTGGTTTTGTATCTTCATTTCTTTTAGTTGTTTTGTGGTTTGCTCGTGTGTTTTGCATATGTTGGTTGCCTCTAGTAATGTTAAGCCTTGTTTTTCTAACAGCCTTCTTCTCACATCATCATTTTTTATCCCCATAACTATTTTGTCTCTGACCATATCGTTGGCCATGTTTCCGTAGTCGCAAGTTAGTATTAGAGTTTTTATTCGATTTATGTACTGCTCTACCGCCTCATTTTCTTCCTGCTTTGCACTGTTGAAGATGAAACGTTCGTATATTATGTTGGTTTGCGGCAACACGTGATTTTGTAGTGCATCCAGAATGTTGGCCGTTGATGCCCGTTGTTCTTCTGTAAATGCTAGTGATTCATATAATCGGAATCCATCTGCTCCCATCAGCGTCAATAACGCCGCCACTTGCACGCCTGCCTCCTTACCATCCAATCCCGTAGCTATGGCATAATTTTGGTATGCCGCCTTGAAGAATTTAAATTCTTCCGTTAAATTTTCCGCCTTTAAGTTCAGTGGTTTTGGTATTGGAAAATATTCCATGGTTATTTATTTTTTTTTTTTTTTTTTTTTTTTTATCTTCGTTCAGTTTCTATGAAAAGTTTTCTATGTAATCGTTTTTAACCGTACTTTTTCTTCTTTTTTTTTTTTTTTTTTTTTTTTTTTTTTATATAGCTTTTAGCTTTTTCTTTTATTTTTTGTATAGTTTTTAACTTTTTCTTTTTCTTTTATTTTTGTATAGTTTTAAACACCACGTTTTTCTTTTTTTATGTATAGTTTTTAACACCACGTTTTTCTTTTTTATGTATAGTTTTTAACACCACGTTTTTCTCTTTATTATTTTTTTTTTTTTTTTTTTTTTTTTATCTCTATGGTTTTTAACCGCACGTTTTTCTATTTTTTTATTTTTTTTTTTTTTTTCTATCTCTATGGTTTTTAACCGCACGTTTTTCTATTTATTTTTTTTTTTTTTTTTTTTTTTTTCTATCTCTATGGTTTTTAACCGCACGTTTTTCTATTTATTTTTTTTTTTTTTTTTTTTTTAACCTCACTTTTCTTCTTTTTTTTTTATGTATAACTTTTGTTCTCACTTCTTATTTTTTTTTTTTCTTTATCATTTATATTATTACTTCTTTTTTGTGTTTCTACTATGTAGAAATATACCAATTATAATGTTTTTTTTTTTTTTTTTTTCAATTATTGTATAATTTTTTATTTATCTCACTTCTGACACCATGTTTAGTTATTATTTATTATCTTTATTAATGGTTCTATACTAGATGTTACACGTTTGGTGGTTGTATGAGAACTGGACTGTTTTAATGTTCACGCTCACTCATTCAACCATATATTTATGCTTATACTACTATTACATTCATTGTTATACTAATACTACAATACTAATACTACAACAAACTTGTTGTTCATTTGGTTTGGCCCGATTGAATCATCTGGAAAACTTTCAATTGGTGCAGTTGGTTTTAGTTGCTGGAGTGAATCTCTATTATTGTTCCTTACTATGTTTTTAGATGATTTTAGACATATTTATTCGATCACAAAACATCATCATCATCATCAAACAGCATTCAACAACAATAATATTCCTCTTACAATATTGAAAATTAATTAATTGCACCAATTCTCCATTAAATTAATACTATAAAAATGATTTTATGATAGTTTCCTTTATGGATGGTAATTTAATTGGGATTTGTTCTTCAAAAACTTATCACACAAATATTCAAAACTCTCAAAATCTATTAGAAAAAGAATAAAACAAAAAATTAAAGTCAAAATGATTGAATGATTGGATTTTGAGAAATTATTTAAAAGTGATGTATGCAAATTCTGCATTTGAATGATTGAAAAACAATTGTTTTCATTTATTTACATAAATATTTATATGGACCGTTGGAATACCATCACACGACAGCAATCCAGGTGGATCAAGTCAATCATCTGAGAAACGTTCATTTGGATGTTAATTTTTTTCAAGTGCTGTTGATTCTTCTTTTCTATTTTTTCATGACGATTTTTATTTTTCTTATCACTGTAAAATTAATTTGGTGAATATTCAAAGATTAAAATAATTACAGCACAATAAAATTAATTAATTAAAATAATACGATTAAAATAAAACTATTTTACTATATTTCTAATTATTTATTAATAATTTTTATCCACGAATTAATTATTTATTATCAAATAAATTCATTTAATTTTTTTTTATTTATTTTTATTTGATATTTTTTTTTATTTGTAAACAAAAAACAATAACAAAAATTTCAAACCGTCAGTCGGCCATTATGTTTATTGTAATTTGCATATTGAAGTAGAAAAAGTTTTGTTTTTAAATTAATAACATTGGATATTTGGTAGGTTTCAATTATAAATAAAAACCCTTCTAATTAGATTATTAAAACCCTAAAAAACAATTAGCAGGGTATTTATTTATAATTGAAACCTAACAAATATTCGATGTTATTAATTTTAGTTCAAAACCTTTCCATTTCAATATGAAATTTACAATAAACATAATGGCCGACTGACGGTTTGACATTTTCTTTTTTTGATTACAATTAAACATAATCGCCGACCGACGTTATTAAATTTTTGTTATTGTTTTTTGTTTACAAAATAAATTAAATGAATTTATTTCATAATAAAAATTTAAAATTTTTGTTCCTAATATTTATGTGAGCCTGTTATTTTATAAATTTTGTTATGTGAAAACCAATGGATTTTCAGCAATATTATGATTTTTTAGTGGTTTTTTTGCTTCGTTTTCATCATTTTCGAATAGGATCGCATAAATTCAATGACCAAAATTTTAAAAATAATTTTTTAATATATGAAAAATTTGTATGAGAAATTTATATGAGAAATTTCTATGAAAAAATAATTAAAATTTTTTGCTATTTCTGGTTATGTTCGCCTGGTATTTTAAAAATATTTTTATATGAAATCTGGTGGATTTTTCGACAAAATTTTTAACTTTTTAGTGGTTTTCTTCGCTGATTTTGATAATTTTGGATTAGAAATTAAGAGAAATTGATTTCAAACTTTTTTAATAAACTTTTAAGGGTGTAATATTTTTTTTATTTTATTATTTTAATTTTAAAAATTAAATATAAAAAACACAAATCATTTTGAAAAATTATTAAATAAAATCAATTTTTATTGCAATTATTTGTTTTTTTTATTATTCTAAATACATTAATTATTTAATTATTCAATATTATTGCCGCATTTCTGTAACCGTACGTCGCCGTTGATGGTTCCATCCATTTCCATTGAAACACCTACACACAATTCAGTCGACCCAGTCTCTGTATTAAAATGATAAGCATAAAATCGTCTATCGTTTGATTGATTTATGGCGACCTACGAATGAAAATGAAAATAATTATTTAAAAAAAAATGGACTATTAAATAAATTTGTTAAATATTAAATTAAGAGAGACTTTCGATTGGTAAAATAATACGCGCATTGTCGGGAATGTATTAAAATCCTGTATCCTGTAGCCAATACAAATCATTTAAAAATACCATACCATAAAAATAAAATGTATTTATCTTCAGTTATCAGTTATGTAATAGATCCGTATCAATCGGGATCCCATCTTAAAATTCCTCCAACAATAAATTAGTGCCTGATAGTTTGTTTCAATATTTTTTTAGGATAATGCTGCAGAAACGATATAAACCTAAAACGAAGTGGATAAATCAATTCCATGTCATTATTTTTTTATTTCTTTTGGATGAAAATCCGTAGCATAGTAAAAATAGTAGCAGCATAACAAATCTTATAAGATATTCTTCATCAATTAACAAACGATGCGATGAAGAGGCTTTTAATTAATACAGGAAGTTCGATGAAATCAAACGAATCCAATTAGAAGTATGTATATCTGCTCCGCATGCACATCTGCTTGCACTTCTGCTGATAAGAAGACAAGATAAGCATCGATAATGTTTTGAGAGTAATGTACTTGCGATGGCAGCATATATTTCTTAAATTCCCGTGCATTTTAGCATCATGACATTGAGCTATGGATCAATTTTAATGCATTTGCCATTGCTATGCTGATGAATACGCAATTTTATGTCGCCGTCGCTAATATTAGCATTCTGTGACTGTGGAGACCACATTGATGTATCAAATAGTGTGGAACATGACAGTCTATTGACTTAAATGTGGTCAGTAAATCTTCTTTGAGCTTAGCATTACCCAATGCAGTTCCAGTAATCCATTTTAAGATATTGTTTTTGGATTTTACTTAGTTTACAACGCGTGGGTTTTGCATGCATGTGGAAAGCAATTGAATCAAAAGACCCCCAATATTCTTCAATTGGTTTGACATCATTAGTATTATATTTATTGACCCGTTGATGTTTATTTGTAAATTGAATGTTAACTGTTTCGTTAATGATGCTGATTGATCACAGCCAATGGTCTAAACTATTTTAATTCCAATCAAACACCGAATTCCAAAATGTAGTTACAAATTTCTTCGATGTTAGTTCAGTTGGTAAATGAAACCACATCCACATATCTTATCATATCATAATATCATCTGGTGGTGTAGTTAATTTACGCATATATATTTTTTGAACAGCTCACAGCTCATGTAATGATGTACAATTTGACGCTATGCAATCCCGTGGTACAATCAGTTTTAATTTCTACCGCATGTTTTTGTATCTATTCTTGATGTTTATTAAATTGTGATGTATTCCATTTTCATTTATAAAATAGACGCAAAATCAGCAGATAGCATGTAAAGATGATTATCAAAATGGTGTCATTAAGTTTCGTTGTCATTAATTCATTGGTTTTGAATGATCAACGCCAAAACATTAATCCAAATGTTCGCCTAAGGAATGAACACCAAATTGATTTTGGAAACGCTTAGTGGAACAACTGCAGGGTAGACCAAAGATTACAAAAATAGTAAATAAAGATTATGCTATAATAGAGCTATTTGATTTTACACTTACATTTTCCTGGAGCAACAAAATGGTTGCATTTTTGGAATGCTGAATAATTGATTGATGAATATTATAAAGAATAGTTGATTTTAAAATTATGTTATTGTTGATTATGTTTAACTAAATCTGCTGATATCATTTGTAGCCCGTCATCTAAATGAACGAATCCATAATCATCATCATATCATTTTAACATCCCTCCTCCTCCAATCACAAATCACGGATTTATCATCCCACCCAAAAAAACAATTATTGCTGCTTTTTATTTTACAATCAATTAGATTTGATAATCAATTTCTAAAACAAAATATTAACCACTTTTATATAATACAATTGGTATTTTAATAAATTATTATTTGTAATTCTTACCTGAACCTGGGTATTTTTCAGTTCACGTGTCAGTCCAAATCCATTCCAAGTCAAATCATTTTATTAATATTTCCATTTACGATATCGGTCCTATTTTATAATTTTAACAAATAAAATTACTTAATTTTTTACAACCCAATTGGATAAATAATTATTAATTAAATTAAGTAAAATAATATTATTGTTTTGTTAGTCCAAGTGTTTCTTCAGCTGATGTCAATAAATATTAAATACTGAAATGAAAAATGAAAATGATTAAAAAAAATGTCAACACAATGAAATAAAATAAAAATGGAGATTATTAAAAAACCCTATAAAAACAATTAGCAGGGTTTTTTGTTATAATTGAAACCTACCAAATATTCGATGTTATTAATTTAAAAACAAAACCTTTTCCACTTCAGTATGAAAATTACAATAAACATAATGGCCGACTGATATTTTGACACATTAATTTACCATAAACATAATGGCCGACTGACGGTTTGAGAATTTTGTTATTGTTTTTTGTTTACAAATAAAAAAAAAATCAAATAAAAATAAATAAAAAAAAATTAAATGAATTTATTTGATAATAAATAATTAATTCATGGATAAAAATTATTAATAAATAATTAGAAATATAGTAATAGTTTTATTTTAATCGTATTATTTTAATTAATTAATTTTATTGTGCTGTAATTATTTTAATCTTTGAATATTTACCAAATAAATTAATTTTATAGTTATAAGAAAACTCAAAATGGTCATGAAAAAAATATAGAAGAATCAACAGCACTTGAAAACATTTAACATGAAATGAACATCAAATGTACGTTTCTCAGATGATTCCTCAGACAAATGAATTCTTAAAAAATCGATAAATCAATTGGAGCAATTAATTAATTTTCAATATTGTAAGAGGAATATTATTGTTGTTGAATGCTGTTTGATGATGAGGATGTTTTGTGATCGAATAAATATGTCTAAAATCATTTAAAAACATAGTAAGGAACAATAATAGAGATTCACTCCAGCAACTAAAACCAACTGCACCAATTGAAAGTTTTCCAGATGATTCAATCGGGCCAAACCAAATGAACAACAAGTTATTATATTAAAAGGACAAGCAGAAAATCTGGTAAGTTTTGATTTTTATTTCATTTATTTATCCATTAATTTTAAAACACTGCGTCCATAAAATTGAATTATCCCTGAATTGTGCTGATACGTTTCAAAAAAAAAAAAAAACTATACACAAAATTAGTTTTGAGAAATAATATTAAAGTGCGATTAAATGTGAACATTTTTCATATAAACCCCACTATTATTAAATTTAAAATTAAGCAAATGCAGTTAAGATTCAAAATATTCATACATAAGCATGTGAAATATCAAGATATTTCGGTTGTGGTAAAAAATATTCCATTTGTTTTTTTTTTTTTTTTTTTTTTTTTTTGGAAGAGGAAATCTGTTTATAGACTAAGTGTCGGACTCCCGTCACTGAGACGTCCTACCGACTAAAACCTCTCCCATAGGGTTGGGGTTTTACGTACCCCCTGCACCACGACCATAAAGATCTATTGTGCCCCTCTTCCTTTCTTTTTATTCACAAGTCCTCAATTAGGAATTTGATGACCGCTTTTATTGCGAGGTTTTTATACCCACTTTCTCCTATAAAGTTTTTCCCCATGTATAACCTCCTTTTCACACAGAGCGCTGGGCATTTTGCGAGTACGTGCTCCATCGTCTCACTGTCCTCATTGCAAAACCTGCACTCCTCATTTTCGACCACCCCCATGTTTTTGAGGTGGTAGTTGCATGGCGCATGCCCCGTGAGCGCCCAGCAGAGAACTTTAAGTTGTTCTCTCGGCAGGCATAGGGCTTGTTCCGCTCTTTTTGCATTTAATTTTATAAATTTTTTCGAATGCCTAAGGCCCCTGATGTTATCCCAGTTTCCCTTAGTTTTTTCATTGGACCACCTATCGATTGTTTCCATTTTGTCTGCCTTTGTAAATCCACAGAGGGGTAATGGTCCAATATATGGTTTCCCTGCCCCCATCCGTGCCAGTTTTTCAACTTCTTTCCTGTCTTTATGTCCCATACTAGCCGGCATCCAGATGATTTTTACCTCACTGCTGTTTGCCAGCCTGTTTAGGACTTCATGACATTCGAGTACCACCTTGGAGTTGAACGTATTTTGTTGGAGTGCCATCACAGCCGCCTGATTTCCCGAGATTATGTTGACACGAATACCATTCATGCCCCTTTCCCCGATTGTTTCTGCTGCCGTTTTGATCGCATATATCTCCGCTTGGAATGCATTTGCATCGCCACTTAAAGACATACTGATAGAACACCTGGGACCATATACTCCCGCACCAGTGCCCTCTATTGTCTTTGATCCGCCCGTGAGCCATTTCTGGGCGTCTTCATTTAGCCTTTTACCCGGCCGGTCCCATTCTACCGTATTATGGACATATATCCCATATTTGTGAATAAAATCCATTTTTCCTTTTAGTTGGTCACTGTATGACGTCATAGGCATAATATTTTCTATGTCTTTTAGTAGCTCCAGATGACCCTTTAGATTACCCTCCATAAAGTTCATCTCTTCATGTAGTGCCACTAATTCTTTCATGGCCACTTTTTTTATGGCAATGTGAATAGGTTGGAGACCGATTATCCCCTCCATTGCCACCAATGGTGTCGTTCTCATTGCTCCCGTTATCATAAGGCACGCTAGCCTTTGAATCTTGCCTAATTTTTTTACTATTGCTTCTTGCTCGGTCTTTTTCCACCAGACCGCCGCTGCATATGTTATGCCAGGCCTAATCATTTGCCTGTACATCCAGTCCATCGACATTGGGCTCAGTCCCCAGGTCCTGCTGACCATTCGCCTGCTCGCCCATATGGCTTTTGTAGATTTCTTCGTCACATACTCTATGTGTGAGTTCCATGTTAATCTTTGGTCAAGAATGACCCCCAGATATTTCGTCTCTGAATTTAGGACCATCTGAGTTACTCCCATTTTAATCGTAGGAATTTTTATTTTCCTTCTTCTCGTAAATGGTATAATTTTTGTTTTTTCCGGATTTAGTTCCAGTCCCTCTCTTGTACACCATTCTTTTGTAGTGTTTAGCGCCCTTTGCATTAGATCACTTATCGTGCTTTCATGCTGGCCCCTTATTATTATGGTTATATCGTCAGCATAGCCTATGGTTTTATATCCCCCACTATGTAGGATGTCCATCAGCCCATCTACCACTAACGACCATAACAATGGTGATAGGACCCCCCCCTGAGGGCACCCCTTTGTAGTCCCGACTTCGAGACTTACTGTTCCCATATTCGCAGTTATAATTCTGCTTTCTAGCATTTTTTTTATCCATGTCCGCAAAACATCGTCTACTCCTCTACTCTTTAGAGCATTTTCCATTGACTTATAGCCAGCATTATCAAAGGCCCCCCCAATGTCCATGAAGGCCACTAGGGCAATTTCCCTTGATTCTATGGCCTCTTCAATGTTTTTGACGATGTGATGCAATGCAGTTATCGTTGATTTACCCTTTTGGTAGGCAAATTGCATTTTGTTTATCGGACGATCTACCAGAATTGTGTTTCTGATATGAAGGTCTATCAATTTTTCCATTGTTTTAAGCAAAAACGATGATAGACTTATGGGCCTATAGGATTTAGCCCAGTCAGAACCTTTATTTCCATTTTTTGGGATAAAAATGACTTTAACCTTCCTCCACTTTACTGGAACGTGTCCCAGAATGAGGCTGGCCCTATATAACATCATTAACGGAATTCCCAGACTGGATATTCCCCTTTGCAGGAGTGCAGGGAAGATTCCGTCCGGACCGGGTGATTTGTAAGGCCTAAACGAATTTACCGCCCACTTCACCCTTTCCAGATTTACTAATTTTTTCACAGTATCTAGGCTTTTTTTCCGCTCTTCTCTGTTACTTTTATTTGCAGACCCAGTATATTCCCCCATATTTGGGATATTATCCGGGAAGTGCGTCCGCAATAGTATTTCCAGAGATTCCTCTGTACTTGATGTCATGGAGCCATCCATACGTCTTATTAGCCCCAGACCGTTTTGCCCCTCTTTGGACAGAGCTTTTTGTACCCTTGCCACCTCTGGTACTTCTTTGAGGCTTTCACAGAAAGTCCTCCATGTTGCTCTTTTAGATCTTCTGATTTCTTTATTGTAGGCAGTAAGGGATTTTTTGTATATATCCCACGTACCTGTTGTCTTAGCTCTATTGAACTCTTTCCTCGTTTCTTTTCTTAGCTTTTCCAGATTTTGGTTCCACCACGGAACCCTTCTGGTTGTACTTTTCCTCTTAATGGGACAGTTTTTCTCATATGAGGTCACAATAGCCTCCATGGTTTTGTCTACCGCCTCTTCTAATTCGGTCTTTGTTTTTACCCTATAGACTATGTCCCGCATTACCATTTCGAGATCTTTCCTGTATCCCTCCCAGTTGGTATGCTTTGGAACCCTATACGTTTGATTTTCTGTTGGGTGTTTGTATTGCACCCCAAAAGTTATATAACAGTGGTCTGAGAATGAGTTCTCAGGCGAGACCCTCCAGTTTGTTATCAGATCACTTTTTGTGTTTGCCGTCAAAGTTAGGTCTATCACCTCCCTTCTTATGGCATTGATAAAAGTGGCTTCCTTCCCCACATTTTCAATATTTAAATTATTTGTTATTAGGTATTGTAATAATAACTCACCTCTTTTGTTTGTATCCTTGCTTCCCCATACTATGTTGTGCGCATTTGCATCACAACCTATGATTAGCGTCTTTTGATGTTTTTTACAATAATCCACCAGTTTCTTAGTTGTTTCATCAGGAACCTGATTTGTGTTCCCCGGAAGGTACGCTGAGGCAATTACTGCCTCCCTCGTGCCTTCACTGGTGTTTATTTGTATTAGTGCTGCCACTATGTCTGCGTTTGTAAACTCTGGAATAATAAAAGAGTTTAATTTGTTATTTATAATTAAGGCAGCCCTCGGTCTATCCGTACCCCTTGCATATAATAACTTACAGTTTTTTATGTTCAGGCCTCGTATGATTCCTGCATTTTGCCAGGGCTCCTGAATGAGCCCAACGCTCCAGTTGCCCAGATGTATTCTCCTGCAAAGTTCTGCTGACGCAGCCTTTGCATGGTGAAGATTTATCTGGACAACCTTAGCCATTTATGATTGTTGTTGTGTTTTCTCCGAGCCTCCTGCCTTGGGTACCGATGTGCCCTCTGCAGTTGGCTCCGAGATTTCTGGAGTCTCAACCTCCTCCTGGGTTGGTGGGTCTAACCTCCCCCTTATTTTGACTTGGACCTCACCGAATCCATAACTGATTCTCCTGTCCAACTTTGTAATCTTTTCCGCGGACACCTGGTCTATCGCAAGAACCATAAGTGCCGCGGTGTTTTTGTTTGTTTTTTTTAAAACCCTCCAGGTGGACACTTTTAGCCCTTCATTTTGGCCCTGGATCCGGTTTAAGATTTTTTCCGCCGACAGATTTGCGGCATTTGGGAAGAAGCCCACCATTGTTTTACCCTGAGGAACTTTATCCTCCGTGGTAGCCCAGAGGTTTACTCCCTCCCATGGCCGCATCTCCGCCGCGATTTTTGTCACCCACTTCGCCGTGGCCTCATCCTTACAATGGAACAGGATATACCCCGCCTTATAGGTAGATCCTAGGAACTTGGGTTTAATATCCCCTTCCTTCTGATCCTCTATAATTTGGAGCATATCCTGTCCAATGAGGTCCATCTGCTCTGTTGTGAGCAGATCATTCGGGTAGTCCTTAGATAACACCGCTATCTTTGTTCCTTGCAGAGCGTCTTTGTAGGTCAGCTTGCTGCTGGTCCCACCGCTCTCAACATTTTTCTTTTTTACTACCCGATCATTGGCGTGTTTTTTTGAGGTTTTATCCTCCATTTTTTTTCCGGCATTTTTGTCCCTCCTCCTACCTTCTTCCCGGGACCTGTCCGTTCTTTGCCTTTTGCTCCCCCCCGCATCAGGCGTTGTTTCTTCCTCCGACCGTCCCCTTTTAGGTACCTTAAAGTCCTTCATGGGGATGGTCGAGAGGCGTCTGGCTTCCGTGGTACCGTAGCCATTTGCTATTAGATATCTGAAGCGCTTCTTACAGGCTCCAGACATCTTTGTCTTTGGATTCGCTACGCTTAGCGAATCCGTTACTACTGTAATGCCGTCCATGGCGGATACCATCTCGACATTTTCCGTTTTTTTTGGTGTTGAGGCACAGCTAGCCTCCCCCATTGAAGCAACGGTCGCTTCTTGTGTATGTGGTACACTTTTAACAGTCCCCACAAGTTGTTTTGTTGATGAAGCTTTTGAGGCTGCTTCCGCCTTATTTTTGTTTTTGATTGAATTCATCTTTTTCTTACTCTCTGACCAGTTGAATCCGAGGATTGGCCTGAAGTCAGAGATTTGTTTTTGTTCTTGGAAGTGTTGGTCGACCATGCCAGAGCCAGTTAACATGGTAAGGCTACGTAAAACCAGGTGTCGCCCGGTGCCTGGAGTTCGCTAATTGATACTGATCCCCCATCAGTCACTCATCCCCTAGGCTTAGCTGTTCCGCCGTGGGATTAGGGATTTTTTTTAGTAGAAGGTTTACTCCTTCCAGCGTAATGTGTTTTAGCCTGATATCTCAATTCCCGTGGGTTATTGGATTTTTAGGTGTCTGGTGAGAGGTTTAGTTATATTTGGATATTTGGGATGGATTAGTCAGGATTGTGTGTGTTAAATCCGGAGGTCCTTGAGTATCAGTTACCAGTGGTCACCACGAGGAGGTACCACATTACACTTGTGTATCATAGAAAGTTTTACCCTTCTATGACCGAGTTAGCGACTTTCGAGCTGTCTAAGACATGACTAGATCAGTTCTAGAGTGGCGCTCGCATACGAAGGTTACGGAGGTCTTTCGACCTTAATTCCCCCCCTCGTACGACACCACGACCACCTCCATTTGTTATATTGAGAAAAATAAACGCGTTAGACTAAAGTCATCAGTACTAAAAATACTCTATATTAGAAGCTCTATTGATTGCAATCGGAAAAAAAAAATTTTCAATTTTTATCCAAAAAATTGGAAAAATGACAAAAAGCCACTTTTTTCAAGATATCGCCCTGATCTTTTAGGACATGATAACGGATGTCGAATGAGGTAACATTTGTTCTACCACTTTTTTAAAATCGTCCAAATGCGACCATGAGCGGTAATTGAAATTTTACGAAATTTTCATGCAGAGTCAACTTTGGGCCACCACTGTACCGAAACAAGTTACGTTAAAATATCCGAGGCAGTGTCAAAAGACGTCACATATCCTCTATTTTAATTCACTAAAATCTGGAAATGATTATCCCATAGGATCCCCTCGGAAGTAACCTTTAAAGTTCATCGAAAACAGACGATTTTCAATGTTAAAGAAAAATCCACAATTTTCATCGGAAAATTCTAAAAGTAATTTTAAATGAAAGCTTATTCTTTACCCTTTCCAATGATATAATGAAATGGCAAATGAAGCAACTCCTTCATATTTATTTAAATCGGTGAAGTTGGGTCTACATGGGATTCCCCAATTTTCGATCATGCCTCCTGGCCAAACCAATTGACGGATTTACATGGGACTTATATCAATCGAAAGGTAATTTAACAACCTTTTAAACTACTTGAATGGTTTGGCATTTCCCAGAAGAAAATTTAAAGATATAACGGTTTGAAAATGCAAAAAAATCGATTTTCAAAGTCAGATCGTGAGTCACCTAGTCCATCCACAGAGTTTATATTTATGGAGCGGATAGATTAAGTGATGGTCTATAACTGTGCAAAATTTGGTGGCGCTAGGACGAAGTGAAAATAAAAATTACAAGAGTTAACTCTTGTATTTTTAGGATCAAAATTTAGCAAAAAAAAAAGCAAAAATTTAATTTTTCCCTTTTTTCTTTTTCATTTCAGGTGATGCTGCTTTTTCTCTGTTTCGTTTCAAAACTCATCGAATTAAATTTTATATGAAAAAAACTTCTGATGAATTTTACTTCTTCATCGGCTGCCACCTCTAGCATTCTGCCATCCATGCATTATATTATACATGGTTTATTTTTGATGATATTATGAGTGAAAAATAAAAATGATCAATAAAAAGAACCAAAAATTTAACTTCTCCTTTTTGGGTAATGTTTTGCTGCTGCTGCTGCTGCTTCACTTCAAAACTCAAACGAATCAGAATTTCTGTGAAAAAAAAAATTCTGATAAAATTTATTTGTTCATCGGCTGCCACCCATAGCATTCTGCCATCCACGCATTGTATATTATATGGTTAATTTTTGATAATATTATGGGTGAAAATCTTTTCATATATTCATTCATATGGTGTAAAGTTTAAATAATTTTTTGAACGATCATCGACAAATTTTATTATATATATTGGAGAATTTGGAATTTTATGAATATCTTCTTTTTTTATATTTTTTTCATTATTCTCAGGTGGTTTTCCAACATCTTTTGAAGCAGAATCATCCAATAAAAAGGGTATTAAAATATTAAATCCATTTCATTTATTCTGTTTAATAAAATATAATTTATTACAATATTTTTTTCTTATCCATATCTTATTTTTATTATTTATTTTATCAATAAACATTTATTTTTTATATTGCTTAATACAAAAATTTGCATTAATATTATTAAGATTTTATTATAATTCTATTTATCATATATTTATTTGTACAATATTTTTTTTTTTTTATATTACAATTGACTAATTTTTACTTATAAATAAATAATATATTTTCATTTTACAATATTTTCTTCTTGATTCTTCTATTTAATTTTTTGTATTATTATTATTATTTTATCTATCGTCTTAAATATGCGATGCAGCTCATATATGATTCTGGTTTTATCTTTGATGGTTCTAGCTCGGTAATACTGCCGTTCTTCTATTTCTGTTCTGGATAGCTCAGGGATTCACACACTTTGAATTTGATTTTCGTGCTAAGAAAAGTAATAATAAAAACAAAAAATTCGGAATTAAAAAATTGTTCTGAATAAAAATTTACTTAATATATATAAATGGCAAATGAAAAATTCGATCGTCCCCAAGACTGTGCAGCCCAGTTCGGGATATGAAACTGTGCAAATTAAGTAGTTTGTAAGGTGATTTTATTCTTAAATGGCATGGAAATACCTTTCTATTGGTGGATTATTTGTTTTGATTGGTTAATTGGTTCGGAAATTACAATAATTTTAATAGATGGAATAATTTCAATAATTTACCATACAAAAATATGTTTAATTTTTATTTAAAAATGACTAATCGCGGAAAATGTATATAAAAGCCTCTAAAGTGATGAAAGGAAACCCATACTAATTTTTCTGATCTTTTTAAATATGGTATAAAATTGATAGGTTGACCACTAATCATTCAATTTTTAAGAGTGAAATTTCTATAAAATGGTATTGATTTTAAGACTGAATCTAAAGTAAAATAAGCTGAATTTTACGAATTTAAAATAATATCATGGGGTGGCCATACAAAGAGTATGGTTAAACTGACAATTTTTCACGTTTAGAGATTTTAACTATAGAATTTGTTCTAAAACCCCATTTGATATGTAAGGAAAGTTTTTAGAGAATTTAATTATCTATCGATTGATGGTCTGCCCATTTTTCTATCTATACAAGTTTCCAAGTTATGGCATTTTTACTATACCCCTTATATAATAAAAAAAAGTCATTTTTTTTACATATAATTGGTCAAAATCAACCACTTATCATTCAATTTTTAAGGGTGAAATTTGCATGAAATCGTATTGATTTTAAGACTGAATCTAATGTAAAATAAGCTGAATTTTCCGAATTTAAAATAATATTATGGGGTGTCCATACAAAGAGTATGGTTAAACTGACAATTTTTCACGTTTATAGATTTTAACTATAGAATTTGTTCTACAAACCCATTTGTTATGTAAGTAAAGTTTTTAGAGAATTTAATTATCTATCGATTGATGGTCTGCCCATTTTTCTATCTATACAGGTTTCCAAGTTATGGCATTTTTACTAAACCCCTTATATAATAAAAAAAAGTCATTTTTTTACATATAATTGGTCAAAATCAACCACTAATCATTCAATTTTTAAGGGTGAAATTGGCATGAAATGGTATTGATTTTAAGACTGAATCTAATGTAAAATAAGCTGAATTTTCCGAATTTAAAATAATATTATGGGGTGTCCATACAAAGAGTATGGTTAAACTGACAATTTTTCACGTTTAGAGATTTTAACTATAGAATTTGTTCTAAAACCCCATATGATATGTAAGGAAAGTTTTTAGAGAATTTAATTATCTATCGATTGATGGTCTGCCCATTTTTCTACCTATACAAGTTTCCAAGTTATGGCATTTTTACTAAACCCCTTATATAATAAAAAAAGTCATTTTTTTTACATATAATTGGTCAACATCAACCACTAATCATTCAATTTTTAAGGTTGAAATTGGCATGAAATGGTATTGATTTTAAGACTGAATCTAATGTAAAATAAGCTGAATTTTCCGAATTTAAAATAATATTATGGGGTGTCCATACAAAGAGTATGGTTAAACTGACAATTTTTCACGTTTATAGATTTTAACTATAGAATTTGTTCTACAAACCCATTTGTTATGTAAGTAAAGTTTTTAGAGAATTTAATTATCTATCGATTGATGGTCTGCCCATTTTTCTATCTATACAGGTTTCCAAGTTATGGCATTTTTACTAAACCCCTTATATAATAAAAAAAAGTCATTTTTTTACATATAATTGGTCAAAATCAACCACTAATCATTCAATTTTTAAGGGTGAAATTGGCATGAAATGGTATTGATTTTAAGACTGAATCTAATGTAAAATAAGCTGAATTTTCCGAATTTAAAATAATATTATGGGGTGTCCATACAAAGAGTATGGTTAAACTGACAATTTTTCACGTTTAGAGATTTTAACTATAGAATTTGTTCTAAAACCCCATATGATATGTATTGAAAGTTTTTAGAGAATTTAATTATCTATCGATTGATGGTCTGCCCATTTTTCTATCTATACAAGTTTCCAAGTTATGGCATTTTTACTATACCCCTTATATAATAAAAAAAAGTCATTTTTTTTACATATAATTGGTCAAAATCAACCACTTATCATTCAATTTTTAAGGGTGAAATTTGCATGAAATCGTATTGATTTTAAGACTGAATCTAATGTAAAATAAGCTGAATTTTCCGAATTTAAAATAATATTATGGGGTGTCCATACAAAGAGTATGGTTAAACTGACAATTTTTCACGTTTATAGATTTTAACTATAGAATTTGTTCTACAAACCCATTTGTTATGTCAGTAAAGTTTTTAGAGAATTTAATTATCTATCGATTGATGGTCTGCCCATTTTTCTATCTATACAGGTTTCCAAGTTATGGCATTTTTACTAAACCCCTTATATAATAAAAAAAAGTCATTTTTTTACATATAATTGGTCAAAATCAACCACTAATCATTCAATTTTTAAGGTTGAAATTGGCATGAAATGGTATTGATTTTAAGACTGAATCTAATGTAAAATAAGCTGAATTTTCCGAATTTAAAATAATATTATGGGGTGTCCATACAAAGAGTATGGTTAAACTGACAATTTTTCACGTTTATAGATTTTAACTATAGAATTTGTTCTACAAACCCATTTGTTATGTAAGGAAAGTTTTTAGAGAATTTAATTATCTATCGATTGATGGTCTCCCCATTTTTTTATCTATACAGGTTTCCAAGTTATGGCATTTTTACTAAACCCCTTATATAATAAAAAAAGTCATTTTTTTACATATAATTGGTCAAAATCAACCACTAATCATTCAATTTTTAAGGTTGAAATTGGCATGAAATGGTATTGATTTTAAGACTGAATCTAATGTAAAATAAGCTGAATTTTCCGAATTTAAAATAATATTATGGGGTGTCCATACAAAGAGTATGGTTAAACTGACAATTTTTCACGTTTATAGATTTTAACTATAGAATTTGTTCCACAAACCCATTTGTTATGTAAGGAAAGTTTTTAGAGAATTTAATTATCTATCGATTGATGGTCTCCCCATTTTTCTATCTATACAGGTTTCCAAGTTATGGCATTTTTACTAAACCCCTTATATAATAAAAAAAGTCATTTTTTTACATATAATTGGTCAAAATCAACCACTAATCATTCAATTTTTAAGGATGAAATTGGCATGAAATGGTATTGATTTTAAGACTGAATCTAATGTAAAATAAGCTGAATTTTCCGAATTTAAAATAATATTATGGGGTGTCCATACAAAGAGTATGGTTAAACTGACAATTTTTCACGTTTATAGATTTTAACTATAGAATTTGTTCTACAAACCCATTTGTTATGTAAGGAAAGTTTTTAGAGAATTTAATTATCTATCGATTGATGGTCTCCCCATTTTTCTATCTATACAGGTTTCCAAGTTATGGCATTTTTACTAAACCCCTTATATAATAAAAAAAGTCATTTTTTTACATATAATTGGTCAAAATCAACCACTAATCATTCAATTTTTAAGGATGAAATTGGCATGAAATGGTATTGATTTTAAGACTGAATCTAATGTAAAATAAGCTGAATTTTCCGAATTTAAAATAATATTATGGGGTGTCCATACAAAGAGTATGGTTAAACTGACAATTTTTCACGTTTATAGATTTTAACTATAGAATTTGTTCTACAAACCCATTTGTTATGTAAGGAAAGTTTTTAGAGAATTTAATTATCTATCGATTGATGGTCTGCCCATTTTTCTATCTATACAGGTTTCCAAGTTATGGCATTTTTACTAAACCCCTTATATAATAAAAAAGGTCATTTTTTTACATATAATTGGTCAAAATCAACCACTAATCATTCAATTTTTAAGGGTGAAATCGGCATGAAATGGTATTGATTTTAAGACTGAATCTAATGTAAAATAAGCTGAATTTTCCGAATTTAAAATAATATTATGGGGTGTCCATACAAAGAGTATGGTTAAACTGACAATTTTTCACGTTTAGAGATTTAAACTATAGAATTTGTTCTACAACCCCATTTGATATGTAAGGAAAGTTTTTAGAGAATTTAATTATCTATCGATTGATGGTCTGCCCATTTTTCTATCTATACAGGTTTCCAAGTTATGGCATTTTTACTAAACCCCTTATATAATAAAAAAAGTCATTTTTTTACATATAATTGGTCAAAATCAACCACTAATCATTCAATTTTTAAGGGTGAAATTTGCATGAAATGGTATTGATTTTAAGACTGAATCTAATGTAAAATAAGCTGAATTTTCCGAATTTAAAATAATATTATGGGGTGTCCATACAAAGAGTATGGTTAAACTGACAATTTTTCACGTTTATAGATTTTAACTATAGAATTTGTTCTACAAACCCATTTGTTATGTAAGGAAAGTTTTTAGAGAATTTAATTATCTATCGATTGATGGTCTCCCCATTTTTCTATCTATACAGGTTTCCAAGTTATGGCATTTTTACTAAACCCCTTATATAATAAAAAAAGTCATTTTTTTACATATAATTGGTCAAAATCAACCACTAATCATTCAATTTTTAAGGGTGAAATCGGCATGAAATGGTATTGATTTTAAGACTGAATCTAATGTAAAATAAGCTGAATTTTCCGAATTTAAAATAATATTATGGGGTGTCCATACAAAGAGTATGGTTAAACTGACAATTTTTCACGTTTAGAGATTTAAACTATAGAATTTGTTCTACAACCCCATTTGATATGTAAGGAAAGTTTTTAGAGAATTTAATTATCTATCGATTGATGGTCTGCCCATTTTTCTATCTATACAGGTTTCCAAGTTATGGCATTTTTACTAAACCCCTTATATAATAAAAAAAAGTCATTTTTTTACATATAATTGGTCAAAATCAACCACTTATCATTCAATTTTTAAGGGTGAAATTTGCATGAAATCGTATTGATTTTAAGACTGAATCTAATGTAAAATAAGCTGAATTTTCCGAATTTAAAATAATATTATGGGGTGTCCATACAAAGAGTATGGTTAAACTGACAATTTTTCACGTTTAGAGATTTAAACTATAGAATTTGTTCTACAACCCCATTTGATATGTAAGGAAAGTTTTTAGAGAATTTAATTATCTATCGATTGATGGTCTCCCCATTTTTCTATCTATACAGGTTTCCAAGTTATGGCATTTTTACTAAACCCCTTATATAATAAAAAAAGTCATTTTTTTACATATAAGTGGTCAAAATCAACCACTAATCATTCAATTTTTAAGGGTGAAATTTGCATGAAATGGTATTGATTTTAAGACTGAATCTAATGTAAAATAAGCTGAATTTTCCGAATTTAAAATAATATTATGGGGTGTCCATACAAAGAGTATGGTTAAACTGACAATTTTTCACGTTTATAGATTTTAACTATAGAATTTGTTCTACAAACCCATTTGATATGTAAGGAAAGTTTTTAGAGAATTTAATTATCTATCGATTGATGGTCTGTCCATTTTTCTATCTATACAGGTTTCCAAGTTACGGCATTTTTACTAAACCCCTTATATAATAAAAAAAGTCATTTTTTTACATATAATTGGTCAAAATCAACCACTAATCATTCAATTTTTAAGGATGAAATTGGCATGAAATGGTATTGATTTTAAGACTGAATCTAATGTAAAATAAGCTGAATTTTCCGAATTTAAAATAATATTATGGGGTGTCCATACAAAGAGTATGGTTAAACTGACAATTTTTCACGTTTATAGATTTTAACTATAGAATTTGTTCTACAAACCCATTTGTTATGTAAGGAAAGTTTTTAGAGAATTTAATTATCTATCGATTGATGGTCTGCCCATTTTTCTATCTATACAGGTTTCCAAGTTATGGCATTTTTACTAAACCCCTTATATAATAAAAAAAAGTCATTTTTTTACATATAATTGGTCAAAATCAACCACTAATCATTCAATTTTTAAGGATGAAATTGGCATGAAATGGTATTGATTTTAAGACTGAATCTAATGTAAAATAAGCTGAATTTTCCGAATTTAAAATAATATTATGGGGTGTCCATACAAAGAGTATGGTTAAACTGACAATTTTTCACGTTTATAGATTTTAACTATAGAATTTGTTCTACAAACCCATTTGTTATGTAAGGAAAGTTTTTAGAGAATTTAATTATCTATCGATTGATGGTCTCCCCATTTTTCTATCTATACAGGTTTCCAAGTTATGGCATTTTTACTAAACCCCTTATATAATAAAAAAAGTCATTTTTTTACATATAATTGGTCAAAATCAACCACTAATCATTCAATTTTTAAGGATGAAATTGGCATGAAATGGTATTGATTTTAAGACTGAATCTAATGTAAAATAAGCTGAATTTTCCGAATTTAAAATAATATTATGGGGTGTCCATACAAAGAGTATGGTTAAACTGACAATTTTTCACGTTTATAGATTTTAACTATAGAATTTGTTCTACAAACCCATTTGATATGTAAGGAAAGTTTTTAGAGAATTTAATTATCTATCGATTGATGGTCTGTCCATTTTTCTATCTATACAGGTTTCCAAGTTATGGCATTTTTACTAAACCCCTTATATAATAAAAAAAGTCATTTTTTTACATATAATTGGTCAAAATCAACCACTAATCATTCAATTTTTAAGGATGAAATTGGCATGAAATGGTATTGATTTTAAGACTGAATCTAATGTAAAATAAGCTGAATTTTCCGAATTTAAAATAATATTATGGGGTGTCCATACAAAGAGTATGGTTAAACTGACAATTTTTCACGTTTATAGATTTTAACTATAGAATTTGTTCTACAAACCCATTTGATATGTAAGGAAAGTTTTTAGAGAATTTAATTATCTATCGATTGATGGTCTGTCCATTTTTCTATCTATACAGGTTTCCAAGTTATGGCATTTTTACTAAACCCCTTATATAATAAAAAAAGTCATTTTTTTACATATAATTGGTCAAAATCAACCACTAATCATTCAATTTTTAAGGATGAAATGGTATTGATTTTAAGACTGAATCTAATGTAAAATAAGCTGAATTTTCCGAATTTAAAATAATATTATGGGGTGTCCATACAAAGAGTATGGTTAAACTGACAATTTTTCACGTTTATAGATTTTAACTATAGAATTTGTTCTACAAACCCATTTGTTATGTAAGGAAAGTTTTTAGAGAATTTAATTATCTATCGATTGATGGTCTCCCCATTTTTCTATCTATACAGGTTTCCAAGTTATGGCATTTTTACTAAACCCCTTATATAATAAAAAAAAGTCATTTTTTTACATATAATTGGTCAAAATCAACCACTTATCATTCAATTTTTAAGGGTGAAATTTGCATGAAATCGTATTGATTTTAAGACTGAATCTAATGTAAAATAAGCTGAATTTTCCGAATTTAAAATAATATTATGGGGTGTCCATACAAAGAGTATGGTTAAACTGACAATTTTTCACGTTTATAGATTTTAACTATAGAATTTGTTCTACAAACCCATTTGATATGTAAGGAAAGTTTTTAGAGAATTTAATTATCTATCGATTGATGGTCTGTCCATTTTTCTATCTATACAGGTTTCCAAGTTATGGCATTTTTACTAAACCCCTTATATAATAAAAAAAGTCATTTTTTTACATATAATTGGTCAAAATCAACCACTAATCATTCAATTTTTAAGGATGAAATTGGCATGAAATGGTATTGATTTTAAGACTGAATCTAATGTAAAATAAGCTGAATTTTCCGAATTTAAAATAATATTATGGGGTGTCCATACAAAGAGTATGGTTAAACTGACAATTTTTCACGTTTATAGATTTTAACTATAGAATTTGTTCTACAAACCCATTTGATATGTAAGGAAAGTTTTTAGAGAATTTAATTATCTATCGATTGATGGTCTCCCCATTTTTCTATCTATACAGGTTTCCAAGTTATGGCATTTTTACTAAACCCCTTATATAATAAAAAAAAGTCATTTTTTTACATATAATTGGTCAAAATCAACCACTTATCATTCAATTTTTAAGGGTGAAATTTGCATGAAATCGTATTGATTTTAAGACTGAATCTAATGTAAAATAAGCTGAATTTTCCGAATTTAAAATAATATTATGGGGTGTCCATACAAAGAGTATGGTTAAACTGACAATTTTTCACGTTTATAGATTTTAACTATAGAATTTGTTCTACAAACCCATTTGATATGTAAGGAAAGTTTTTAGAGAATTTAATTATCTATCGATTGATGGTCTGTCCATTTTTCTATCTATACAGGTTTCCAAGTTATGGCATTTTTACTAAACCCCTTATATAATAAAAAAAGTCATTTTTTTACATATAATTGGTCAAAATCAACCACTAATCATTCAATTTTTAAGGATGAAATTGGCATGAAATGGTATTGATTTTAAGACTGAATCTAATGTAAAATAAGCTGAATTTTCCGAATTTAAAATAATATTATGGGGTGTCCATACAAAGAGTATGGTTAAACTGACAATTTTTCACGTTTATAGATTTTAACTATAGAATTTGTTCTACAAACCCATTTGTTATGTAAGGAAAGTTTTTAGAGAATTTAATTATCTATCGATTGATGGTCTCCCCATTTTTCTATCTATACAGGTTTCCAAGTTATGGCATTTTTACTAAACCCCTTATATAATAAAAAAAGTCATTTTTTTACATATAATTGGTCAAAATCAACCACTAATCATTCAATTTTTAAGGATGAAATTGGCATGAAATGGTATTGATTTTAAGACTGAATCTAATGTAAAATAAGCTGAATTTTCCGAATTTAAAATAATATTATGGGGTGTCCATACAAAGAGTATGGTTAAACTGACAATTTTTCACGTTTATAGATTTTAACTATAGAATTTGTTCTACAAACCCATTTGATATGTAAGGAAAGTTTTTAGAGAATTTAATTATCTATCGATTGATGGTCTGTCCATTTTTCTATCTATACAGGTTTCCAAGTTATGGCATTTTTACTAAACCCCTTATATAATAAAAAAAGTCATTTTTTTACATATAATTGGTCAAAATCAACCACTAATCATTCAATTTTTAAGGATGAAATGGTATTGATTTTAAGACTGAATCTAATGTAAAATAAGCTGAATTTTCCGAATTTAAAATAATATTATGGGGTGTCCATACAAAGAGTATGGTTAAACTGACAATTTTTCACGTTTATAGATTTTAACTATAGAATTTGTTCTACAAACCCATTTGTTATGTAAGGAAAGTTTTTAGAGAATTTAATTATCTATCGATTGATGGTCTCCCCATTTTTCTATCTATACAGGTTTCCAAGTTATGGCATTTTTACTAAACCCCTTATATAATAAAAAAAAGTCATTTTTTTACATATAATTGGTCAAAATCAACCACTTATCATTCAATTTTTAAGGGTGAAATTTGCATGAAATCGTATTGATTTTAAGACTGAATCTAATGTAAAATAAGCTGAATTTTCCGAATTTAAAATAATATTATGGGGTGTCCATACAAAGAGTATGGTTAAACTGACAATTTTTCACGTTTAGAGATTTAAACTATAGAATTTGTTCTACAACCCCATTTGATATGTAAGGAAAGTTTTTAGAGAATTTAATTATCTATCGATTGATGGTCTGCGCATTTTTCTATCTATACAGGTTTCCAAGTTATGGCATTTTTACTAAACCCCTTATATAATAAAAAAATTCATTTTTTTACATATAATTGGTCAAAATCAACCACTTATCATTCAATTTTTAAGGGTGAAATTTGCATGAAATGCTATTGATTTTAAGACTGATCCTAATGTAAAATAAGCTACATTTTCCGAATTTAAAATAATATAATGGGGTGTCCATACAAAGAGTATGGTTAAACTGACAATTTTTCACGTTTATAGAATTTAACTATAGAATTTGTTCTACAATCCCATTTGATGTGTAAATAAAGTTTTTAGAGAATTCGATTATCTATCGATTGATGGTCTGTCCACTATCCTATCTCAACGGGTTTCCAAGTTATGGCATTTTTACTAAACCCCTTATATAATAAAAAAAGTCATTTTTTTACATATAATTGGTCAAAATCAACCACTAATCATTCAATTTTTAAGGATGAAATGGTATTGATTTTAAGACTGAATCTAATGTAAAATAAGCTGAATTTTCCGAATTTAAAATAATATTATGGGGTGTCCATACAAAGAGTATGGTTAAACTGACAATTTTTCACGTTTATAGATTTTAACTATAGAATTTGTTCTACAAACCCATTTGTTATGTAAGGAAAGTTTTTAGAGAATTTAATTATCTATCGATTGATGGTCTCCCCATTTTTCTATCTATACAGGTTTCCAAGTTATGGCATTTTTACTAAACCCCTTATATAATAAAAAAAGTCATTTTTTTACATATAATTGGTCAAAATCAACCACTAATCATTCAATTTTTAAGGATGAAATTGGCATGAAATGGTATTGATTTTAAGACTGAATCTAATGTAAAATAAGCTGAATTTTCCGAATTTAAAATAATATTATGGGGTGTCCATACAAAGAGTATGGTTAAACTGACAATTTTTCACGTTTATAGATTTTAACTATAGAATTTGTTCTACAAACCCATTTGTTATGTAAGGAAAGTTTTTAGAGAATTTAATTATCTATCGATTGATGGTCTGTCCATTTTTCTATCTATACAGGTTTCCAAGTTATGGCATTTTTACTAAACCCCTTATATAATAAAAAAAAGTCATTTTTTTACATATAATTGGTCAAAATCAACCACTTATCATTCAATTTTTAAGGGTGAAATTTGCATGAAATCGTATTGATTTTAAGACTGAATCTAATGTAAAATAAGCTGAATTTTCCGAATTTAAAATAATATTATGGGGTGTCCATACAAAGAGTATGGTTAAACTGACAATTTTTCACGTTTAGAGATTTAAACTATAGAATTTGTTCTACAACCCCATTTGATATGTAAGGAAAGTTTTTAGAGAATTTAATTATCTATCGATTGATGGTCGGCCCATTTTTCTATCTATAGAGGTTTCCAAGTTATGGCATTTTTACTAAACCCCTTATATAATAAAAAAAGTCATTTTTTTACATATAATTGGTCAAAATCAACCACTTATCATTCAATTTTTAAGGGTGAAATTTGCATGAAATCGTATTGATTTTAAGACTGATTCTAATGTAAAATAATCTGAATTTTCCGAATTTAAAATAATATTATGGGGTGTCCATACAAAGAGTATGGTTAAACTAACAATTTTTCACGTTTATAGATTTTAACTATAGAATTTGTTCTACAACCCCATTTGATATGTAAGGAAAGTTTTTAGAGAATTTAATTATCTATCGATTGATGGTCTCCCCATTTTTCTATCTATACAGGTTTCCAAGTTATGGCATTTTTACTAAACCCCTTATATAATAAAAAAAAGTCATTTTTTTACATATAATTGGTCAAAATCAACCACTTATCATTCAATTTTTAAGGGTGAAATTTGCATGAAATCGTATTGATTTTAAGACTGAATCTAATGTAAAATAAGCTGAATTTTCCGAATTTAAAATAATATTATGGGGTGTCCATACAAAGAGTATGGTTAAACTGACAATTTTTCACGTTTAGAGATTTAAACTATAGAATTTGTTCTACAACCCCATTTGATATGTAAGGAAAGTTTTTAGAGAATTTAATTATCTATCGATTGATGGTCTGCGCATTTTTCTATCTATACAGGTTTCCAAGTTATGGCATTTTTACTAAACCCCTTATATAATAAAAAAATTCATTTTTTTACATATAATTGGTCAAAATCAACCACTTATCATTCAATTTTTAAGGGTGAAATTTGCATGAAATGCTATTGATTTTAAGACTGATCCTAATGTAAAATAAGCTACATTTTCCGAATTTAAAATAATATAATGGGGTGTCCATACAAAGAGTATGGTTAAACTGACAATTTTTCACGTTTATAGAATTTAACTATAGAATTTGTTCTACAATCCCATTTGATGTGTAAATAAAGTTTTTAGAGAATTCGATTATCTATCGATTGATGGTCTGTCCACTATCCTATCTCAACGGGTTTCCAAGTTATGGCATTTTTACTAAACCCCTTATATAATAAAAATAGTCATTTTTTTACATATAATTGGTCAAAATCAACCACTAATCATTCAATTTTTAAGGATGAAATGGTATTGATTTTAAGACTGAATCTAATGTAAAATAAGCTGAATTTTCCGAATTTAAAATAATATTATGGGGTGTCCATACAAAGAGTATGGTTAAACTGACAATTTTTCACGTTTATAGATTTTAACTATAGAATTTGTTCTACAAACCCATTTGTTATGTAAGGAAAGTTTTTAGAGAATTTAATTATCTATCGATTGATGGTCTCCCCATTTTTCTATCTATACAGGTTTCCAAGTTATGGCATTTTTACTAAACCCCTTATATAATAAAAAAAGTCATTTTTTTACATATAATTGGTCAAAATCAACCACTAATCATTCAATTTTTAAGGATGAAATTGGCATGAAATGGTATTGATTTTAAGACTGAATCTAATGTAAAATAAGCTGAATTTTCCGAATTTAAAATAATATTATGGGGTGTCCATACAAAGAGTATGGTTAAACTGACAATTTTTCACGTTTATAGATTTTAACTATAGAATTTGTTCTACAAACCCATTTGTTATGTAAGGAAAGTTTTTAGAGAATTTAATTATCTATCGATTGATGGTCTGTCCATTTTTCTATCTATACAGGTTTCCAAGTTATGGCATTTTTACTAAACCCCTTATATAATAAAAAAAAGTCATTTTTTTACATATAATTGGTCAAAATCAACCACTTATCATTCAATTTTTAAGGGTGAAATTTGCATGAAATCGTATTGATTTTAAGACTGAATCTAATGTAAAATAAGCTGAATTTTCCGAATTTAAAATAATATTATGGGGTGTCCATACAAAGAGTATGGTTAAACTGACAATTTTTCACGTTTAGAGATTTAAACTATAGAATTTGTTCTACAACCCCATTTGATATGTAAGGAAAGTTTTTAGAGAATTTAATTATCTATCGATTGATGGTCGGCCCATTTTTCTATCTATAGAGGTTTCCAAGTTATGGCATTTTTACTAAACCCCTTATATAATAAAAAAAGTCATTTTTTTACATATAATTGGTCAAAATCAACCACTTATCATTCAATTTTTAAGGGTGAAATTTGCATGAAATCGTATTGATTTTAAGACTGATTCTAATGTAAAATAATCTGAATTTTCCGAATTTAAAATAATATAATGGGGTGTCCATACAAAGAGTATGGTTAAACTGACAATTTTTCACGTTTATAGAATTTAACTATAGAATTTGTTCTACAATCCCATTTGATGTGTAAATAAAGTTTTTAGAGAATTCGATTATCTATCGATTGATGGTCTGTCCACTATCCTATCTCAACGGGTTTCCAAGTTATGGCATTTTTACTATTTATTTATTTATTTATTTATTTATTTATTTATTTAATCATTTAGCAACGGGTACAAGCCCTACTGCCGTTTTACAAAACATATAATACAATATACAAAATATACAAAAAATACAAAAACTAGCGAATACACACTTCAAAATCAAATAGATAAAAATGGTAATAAAACCAAATAACAAACAAAAAAGAAATACAAAATATATTAAAAAATAAAAAAATAAAACAAAAAAAAACAAAAAAAAAATAAAAAATCTCATCACGACCAATAGTAACAGTAACCCACCAAAGGCCATGCCAAAAATTATCTACCAAAATGTAATACACTAACTTACACCATTGCCATATCGACAAACACATTCGAACAATAATATTATTATCATCACACCACAAAACGAAGCCGGACCCAATCTCAATCCGCCAACCCGAAATATCTTGACCTTAATTTACCCAAAAATATACGCCGCGAAATACCGAAATCAAATTGATCGTTGTATTTATTAAATAATCTAGACATATTGCACAACGGCTCATATTTCCCGTAGTTTGTTCTATGAAAGTTCAGGTGCAAGAAGTTGTGACCACGTGAGCACCGAATTGGAACATTGAAATCAATTTTAGACAACAAATTCGGCGCATCAATCACATTTGTCAACATATCGAATACAAACATGACGCACGCAGTTTCCCGCCTATGCCCCAACGTCGGCAGATCGATAAGTTGACACCTATGCAAATACGGGGGAAGTGCGGAATCATCGGACCACCCCAACTTGCGAAGAGCATATCTAATAAAATTTTTTTGCACCGATTCGATAGCATCCGAATGAACACCGTAGTATGGATTCCATACCACAGATGCATACTCTAATCCCGATCTTACCAATGCACAATATAAACCCTTCAATACATATGGGTCCGAAAAATCCACACAACACCGTTTAATAAATCCCAGCAGCGAATAGGCCTTGCATGTAATATAATCAATGTGTGAACTAAATGTCATACGTTTATCAAATCTAACACCCAAATCAATGATTTCATCGACAATTGCAAGAGAATTGCCGGATATGACATAGTCAAAAGCAATTGGATTACTCTTCCTGTGATATGACATAACAAAACATTTCTTCACATTGAGCATCATACAATTTCTTTCACACCAGGACGAAACGCGGATTAGGTCATCCTGCAACATCGCAGCATCATCAATG